>CAJVPT010007275.1:0-10217 GCA_910592055.1 Acaulospora colombiana
TAGTTATATAACAATTTATATGGACTGATGGGCTGGTGCATATCTGATTTGCATTATATTGGGTTTGATCCGAATCCAATTTGAATCCGATCGGATTTGATCTGAATCCGATTTGAATCTGATAATTTTATAAATTTAAAATTCGATTCGATTCGAATCTGATCAGATTAAAAATTTTGAAATTTGATCTGATCTGATTCGTATCTGATTCATGGATTAATCAAATTCGAATCAAAATTGTGAATACTAATGAGCTGTATAGCAATTAGTCAATTAACCATAAGTTTCTTTTTGAACTCACAAATAGTGATGATAGTATTTTAAAACTAAGGAATATACATACATCGCTCCTATCCTCTCCTTTCACATCACTAGTTTAGGACTTTGAATATATTGTAATTAGTATTAACTATGTTTTTTAAGGATTTTTATAGTTGATTAGTCCATTGGAACTAATTTTTTTACATATGATCAAAATTATTAACACATTCCCCTCACTCCTTTTTACCTTTTCCAGAGGATGAAACACCAGTGGCATTTTGAGTACGCTAGCCTTTTGAAATTGTATCCAGCAGACAATAGGGATCTTTATTAATATATTTTATAATATACTATATATAGGTTTAAAAGTTTATCTGGAGTATAGCTTCTCCAAATGAATGTACTTGTCTATTAATCTTCAATAAAATAGTTTGTTCTATTTTTTTTAATATACAGTATATATAACTTGATTGATTGATTATATGTATATTAAATAAGACTTTTTTATTAAGTTTTATAGATTTATTAATTATATAAAAATAGACATGCCTATTTATACTTTTGTTAATGAAGTTTCTACTGATTCTCAGGTTTTAACAATATATAATAAACTATTAATTAGAAAAGAAGCAATGCTTTATATTTAATTGTATAAGAAAAGAAAAAAACTAATATGTTTGCTTAGATGATATATATTTGCCATTAAACTTTTCATTGAGATTTGTTATAAATGATAGTGTGGTACCATTTAATTGATTTATTTCGATAACGACATTATTCCAATCTTGTTTATAGTAAAAATACAGTATTAATTAATAATTAGTTAAAAGTAATTGATAATTAAATATATTTTAATTAAACCAATTATTGATTAAATTAATTAATGAAAGATTTAATTAAAGTATTATTAATCGACAAGCGTTTGATAAATCAATAAAAATTAAACATTTTTAACTGCCAAAAGTTTTAATTAATTGATAAAAGTTTTATAAAACTCAAATAATTATTAATCAGTAAAATTTTAATTAAAGCAATCACTATTATAAGATTTGATTAAAGACAAATTGTTCTGTTTACTCTGAAGAATTCTGGTTAATAAAATAATTTGCACTTGAATTTTATTTTTGCATAACAAATATTTACAATATAATTTTACTAGATATCAAAAACGTATTCCATTTATTAGACTAAGCGATGCACTTTTTAGACGAATCACATGAAAAGTTATGGAAATAACCCAATAATGCTCATTGCGCCAAAATCATGTAAACAAGCGTGACTCCCATCACAAGAAAACTTATCAACATGCCATTCCATGCCTCAAAGCTCAGATTGCCGCTCCCGGTCGTCACAAGATCTTCGGGAACAGCAGCCGTTACCTGCTTCACCACTACCACAGTGCTTGGCGGAACATAGGTGGAAAATGGTGTTTCAATTCCATCGGTACCCTTGGAATATAAAGTAGTAGTATATCCAGGGAAATATTCGGTGATTGTGGTATACATGACAGTGGTGGACCACATAGTGGATTTTGCCTTCGGATTGGTGGTAGTAGGTGTGATTGTAATTACAGAAGTGCCTGAATCAGGTGGGACAGTTGTGGTAACTATATTACCGGTTTCGCTGGTATTTCTGTTGATTCGATAAAAAATGACGCTAGATCTTAGAGAAAAATAAAGACAACAAGAATACAAAACCAACTTAACTTACATAGTGGTATCTTCTTTACAGTTACTATTATTTTGACAAACATCCACGGTAGTTGTAGTTTGTGATGGAGGTATAAATACGGAAGTAGAAAATTGAGTGCTGCTGGAGGATTCTTCAATCGTGGAAGTTTCATTTTTTAGAGCGGAAGAAGTAGTGGTCGTATCGATAGTTGAGGAAGGAATGGAGTTAGTATCACTTGAAGAAGTAGCAATAGTGGTGGTTTTACTACTACCAGATGACGCTACTACACTTGACTCTACTACAGTTGATGCTATTACAGTTGATGACAACGACGACTGTGATGTTAGATCGATTGAAGAGCTACCTATGGACGATGATACTTTTATCGATGTAGCTGAAGTAGTAATGACCGTAGTATCAGGTATTGAACTTGTTTTACCTTGTGAAGTTGGAGTCGCAGTCGCTGTTGGAGTTTCTGTCGGGGTTGCTGGGGATGTTGCGGGCGTTGTTGGAGTTTCTGTCGGGGTTGCTGGGGATGTAGAGGGCGTTGTTGGGGCAGCCGTTGGACTGGTCGTAGGCGATGACGTAAGAGTCGGTGAAGCAACCGCTGGAGTGGACGAAGGCGTCGTTGGAGCCACTGGAGTGGCTGTTGACGTTGGAGCATCTGTTTGTGTCGACGCGGGAGCTGCTGAAGAAATTGGAGTTGAATTTTGTCTTTCTTGTATTAAATTTGCTCCAATGGATGCAACGAACACGACAGTTAGGAACACTATTAAAAGTTTCCTTCCGAGCATTGTAGAACCAACTGCCATTATTCTTCGATTCGTGTAACTTTTTGAGATATAAAAAAAAAAATGTTTTTTTTTCTTTTTTTTTTAATAATAAACTCTTTTATACTCGATTTTAAATATCCAAAAATTCTTAAGAGAAATATTTTAATAGAACAAGGGACAAAGGAATAATGTTATTGGAATGTGCCAAATGAGAAATCCAAAGTAAAGTATTTTTAAAACTAAAAATAAGAACTCGAAAAAAAAATTTTTTTTTTTTTTTTTTTTATTTTAGTCAATAATTCTTCCAGGCGCGCTTATTCAATATTACGACTCGCACCGTATTACTTTTCATAGGAGAATTGGTCTTTTTTATATTGAATACCGAAACCATTATAACA
The DNA here is from genome assembly GCA_910592055.1 of Acaulospora colombiana. Taxonomy (NCBI): domain Eukaryota; kingdom Fungi; phylum Glomeromycota; class Glomeromycetes; order Diversisporales; family Acaulosporaceae; genus Acaulospora; species Acaulospora colombiana. The sequence continues at coordinate 3,104 of CAJVPT010007275.1, forward strand.
TAGAATAGCGCAATGGCGGCAAGCAAATGCAACATAACAAGCGATTTTGATATAGGCAGAGAAACAGATGTTTAGTGGTACGACTCACCCCTGTACGTCGATGTACCTATTTCGGCACGATTATTCCATTAAAGGAGTGTATGTACATGCGTAAAGTGAACACGCACGTAACGATTGTGGTGCAATTTAAAACACGGTTGTGTAAATAGACCAGCACCTGGACAAGAAAGGCGTAATTGCATTATACTAAAATGAGGGCATTTTTCTGGAAAAGTTGAAATCGACTTATGCTTCTATTAATAGATATTTACACAAATTGTTTGATAATTTGTAACACGTATTATTGTTTAGGAAGGTCTGCGCAGTAAAATGCGACAAAAATAACCAGCACGAATTAGTCTATAATGTTCTTCTTTCAAATAATTAAAGGCATTCAACCTCTGAATGCTGTAGGACTTTCAATTTTTCGTGTTACATTAAACTTTTTTGTTTTTTTATGTAATTTAATAAACAATTATTTTTTTTTTTAACCCGCAGTTAGGTCAACATGTTAACTCACCTGTTATAGAAAAACTATTTCTCTAGATATAACTTAAAAATGATATTTCACTCCTTTGCTACTTCGGATTAATCATATATCAGTAAAATCATTGCTTACAGATTATTATTATAGGTTCTAGTTATTATTTAAAAATCATGTCATGATAAATCCATTCTTTAATAATTCTTGTACAGTCATTTTTCTTTTTCTTTTTTCTATCTTCTTGAATTAATTTTTTACTAGAAGTAATATAAACTCTTTTTAATCTTATATGGTTTATATTAATTTAATAAACAATTATTTAATTAAAATAAGATTTTGAATATATATAATTTGTAACCTAATTTAAAAATATTTAAGTTTTAATAATAATTAATTAATAATTTGATTTTAAAAATTTGATTTAAAGTTAAAAAAAATAATAAAAAAAAAAATTTTTTTTTATTTTGATTTATATTATAACTATAATATTTTTTGTTAAAAATTAATTTGATATAAATAAATAATAAAATTTATAAATATTATATCAATTTTTTTTTTAAAAGTAAAACAGGTCTACTTTATTAATTATAGTATATTATATATTACTTGAATTAATAAAACTATTTATTAACTCTTTTTCGCTATATATTTCTTATACCATTCTATTAAAAAGCTAATTGATTTTACAATTCCTTATGACTTATTGCCTCATTTGGGAACTAAAGTGCTTAGACTTTATTAGAACCAATATTGAAAATATAATAAGTATTATATAGTCCTTTAAGAATGTTATCTATTGCATCCAATGTATTAGCTTGCTATAATTTGTTTATTGTTGTTTTTACTTTTACATCTGTTCTCTATCAATTTCTTTTTCCTTTTTTTTTTGTAAATATTTTGTTAATTTTCTAATTTTTCTTTAATTATGATATTCTTTTATATCTATCAATTCAAATATTAAAGGTTAGAAATCTTGTATATTTTATAATGTTTTTCAAAATATTAATAAGCTTGTCATATTTCACTATTTCTACAATTAGATTGTTTAGAATTCTGTTAATTTTTTCTTTAAGAATAAAAATATTCAGGTTTTTTGTATTAAGTTTAAAACTTTGTTATTTGTTATTTGAGGAGATTTTTCATTTTTCCTGTAGTATAGTTCTCTATATTTATTTTTGTTTATTTTTTCATAGATGTTGATATTGTGTTAAAGATAAATAAAAGAGTGATCATTGTTTTCTATATTATTGCAACTATAATATTTATTTGGTTTATATATATTGAGATATTTTTTATATGATTTTGTCTATTATTGAGAGCTTTTGATTCTATAGTTTAATTGAAAAACTATATTATTGAGTGTTCTACTTATTTGTTTATGAGTTAGTAAGTTGTATTGGATAGAGAATACAAAATTATTTTCTATTCTATTTTTTATAGTTTGATTAATTGATATATATGTTTTTACTAAAATATTTTTAATTTATTATAAGTTGTACTTGATAGATTTGCTTAATGACCCCATGAATACTTTAAGTAATTTTTGCATTATTATTGAAGAAAGGTTGCAAGTAGTTGAATTTTAAACAGATGTCAAGAATTGTATTTAAATTTTTGTTATTTTTGTTTGATGCTACTTAATATATCAATTCATTAATTTTTTTGTGAAAAGGATTATTGTCTTGTTTAGACAGTTTGTATCAGGTTATTTTTTGTTAGAAGGTATTTATTACCTTTCAGAGATTTAGTAACATTGTTTTTTTCTGTTGTTTGATTATTTTATGTTTAGTTGTGAATTTGTGATAATTTTAAATAGGATTTTGTTAGTCAATATATATATCAATCACTTTGTCTTTTCTAACTATAATATATACAATAGTAATTGCTATTATTTCTAATCTACTGTATATGTTAATTCTTAATCTATAAATGTTGAGTTGAGCTTCAATTTTATATTATTTTGCAGAATGAAGATTATTTCTATTCCTATTCTTGATTTCTTATTTATTTTATAGATTTCATTAGTATATATTGTAATTTATTGCATAAATGACATCACTCTTTCTGCTGATTTTCTGACCATACACAAAAAAGACGTTCGCAATAAGTTTTCACACTTCTATGTTAATAAAGTCTTAATACTTTCTTTAAACCAACTTGAAAAAACTTCAAGAGTCATCACTACTTCTCTTCCTTCTTATTAATACTTCTCTTCAAGCAAAAACTTGACCGCTAGTGACCTGAAAGTCAAGAAACACCTTTCCTACCAAGAGCAAGAAAGTTCTGAAAGGAAGAAGAACTAATATGCCATCATCTCACACTGTAGAGAAACAACACAGAAGTTTTGTGATAATGAGAGACAACTTCTCCACTCTCTTGTCATCTGTTTGGTTTCTCATAATGCTCATTCAGGATTTTTTCTGGGGAATTTTGCCTACCTCAGTTTGACTCTGAATTTTGAGTAGCACAAAGTTTTTCATACCGTAATTGGACAGATAGAGATTATATTAGTAAAAAAAGTAAACAAGTTCCTATTGGTCATATCATGTGTCTGAATGCATTTCTTCAGCTCTATAAGAGCCTGGAGTCTGTCATAAGTCACATCTGGGATGCGGGTGGATACAGGACAAGCAAAACTCCTAAATTAGTGATATCTTGGAAAGAGAATTGTTGGAATTGAATTCATCAGATAGCCAACAAAGACCTCTCCCTCCTCTTCCTCTTCAACAAACATAACAACACCTGGGACAGTATCTTTTTGGAGGGTTTTGATACTCCCATTTTCTCATTGTATATTGACATATCCTTTGAACACAACTACCTCTCTTAAAATTTTTCTTTGGGACAATGTGTCTTGCTTAAGCACGTTCGTCAGGGGGAATCTAGGAGAATCGACAAATCTTCTTTCTCGGTGTATGAATTAGATTGATCCAAGTTATTCTCCTCGACAACAAGCCATCTCGTGGGTTGGAGTGGCCAGAATTTTATAACATGGAGACACTGAAAGCAGCCAAGGAACAGGCAATATGCCCTCGACCGATGAAGCCCTCGAAGAGTAACCAGCTTATAGAATCAAAGTGATAATAGTAATGTAAAATTCTTAACCACTCACAGAAAATTATAGGAGTGTTTTATTAGTAATTATTTCTTGTATATGCATTTATTTGCCATGTCTTGAAACTTTAATAAAACAAGGCTGAGTCACCGTTTCAAAAAAAAAAAAAATGTAACATTAAAATCAAATCTCTAACTAATACATTTATCAAAATTTTTATTCAAAATTCTAAATATAATTTCAAGAGTGATTTATTATTCCATTAGTAGTTCGAGTAAAAATTCTTTCAATTTCTAACTTTATCACTTGTAGATTACTACTACAGATTACTTTTCAAGTTCTGATGAGAATCAAAATCCAACTATTTTGTTCTATACTTAATCTTATTTTTTATAACTTCTATAGAATTTTTGTTTTACTATCTCTTTTTTCTTTTTTTTACTTTATGGTTTTATGATTGGAATTATCTTGCAAAACATCTTGTCTTTTTATTTCCTAGGCTTTCTTGTATTTTGCTCTTCTATTAACTCTTTGTTTCTATTTTTATTCTATAATTTTTTCACATCTTATATTTTAAACTTATTTATAAATCTGATTGTAACTCTTTTTTTAAATTCATTTTTTTGCCATTGTTTCTATCTTCTTATTATGACAATTTAGGTTAACAGCTTTTTTGATTATATTAGTTTCTATTAACCCTATAAAGCTGTTTCTATAAGTTTGGAGATCCATCTATTTATTTTACCTTTCTCTTTTCTATTATTGATTGATAATTGTATCATATTTTTGTCTACTTCCCTTTCTTATTTTGATATAACTTATTAAATTCTTTGAGAAATATTTCAAATTCTTTTTACCATACTATCATAATCTCGTTTTTGTAATCAGGACATTCTAATAGATGTTTGATTATCTTCTTTTATTGATAATATGCTATATATTTTGCTTATTTATATAAGTGAAATCTTCTTATTACTAGCTTACTTAAGGTAATAGTTTATCATTGACCAATTTAATCAGAAAACTTATTCTTTGTAAACCTTTTAAGAAGGTATCCTATGTATTATCATTCTTTAACCTATCCCATATTAGATTCTATAAATAAATTTGATATTCTTGAACTTGATGTTGCTATTTTATCTTTGTTCTATATTATTGTATCTTTAATAAAGTAGTTGACCTCTTATTAATTTGTTTGATAAACTTTCAGATTGATCTATCTATTATATTCTTTTATCATAATATTTAATAAATATCTTGCTTGATTTGAGACTATTCCATTTTATTGCTAAAAGATTTAATGCTTTTTTGATTAATTGATCTATTTCTTCATTCCATAGATTATTAGAATAGACATTAACTTTGATTAAAGTTAGTTGAATATGTTTTTTTTTTACAAAATCTAGCATTCTTGCTTATAATAATTAGTTCTTTTCTTTTAACCATATTTTGTATATTATCTTGAGATCTTTATTATTGAGCTTTTTCTATTTAAAAATACAAACTTGATTATTAATAAAGATTTCTACTGTATTGTTTATTGAAACCATTAAAACTATTATAACTAAAACTAACAATTCTACTCTTATGAATGAGAATCAATTTTTTGCTTTTGTTTTGAATTTACTTTCTTTTTCAGTTTCTTCAGCCTATATCCATGCTGCTCTTATTCTTATATTTTCATTTTTATGATCAATCAAGAATCTATTAGAGTAAAAAGTTGGCTTCTCTTATGATCATTGATTATATTAAAGAATTTTGAGTAAGTGATTTTAATATACTTCTTATTTAATATTGTCTTTAAATATTTCTTGTTTCTAGTCTTCTATTAGTACTTGTTTTATTCTTTCAATTTAATTATTTCTTAATTTTTGAGTTTCTGAACTATATTTGATATTATAATACTATTGTAATAAAAATAGCATCTACTAACATTGGATAGTTATTTTTAGTCATTATTTTCATTCTATTTTTATTTTTATTTATTTATTTATAATTATTTTTTTAATATTCTTTGATATTCTTATTGGTACTTGATTAGTATAGATCACTTTATCAAATGTAGTACATGACATAATTTATCATAGATCAGGCAATTCAGGAGATCTAGGAGATCCAGGAGGCTTAGGAGTCCCAAGTGGTCCAAGTGATCCATTTTTACAAGTATATAAGCAGTTATAATTCGCTCAAAAGTAGGATAAGTTTATAGATAGCTTTATTTAACTTTGAAAGTTTGAGTATAACTTCATTTTTCTTTTAGGAGATGGGATATTTTCTTTTGATTTTAGGATTAAAGGAATTGTCCTAGTTTTCTTGATTTATTAATAAACTTAAGTTCTAAGCAAACCATATTTCTTGTGAAACACTGTGTGACACTGTTTAAAGGATTCTTGGTGAATCTATTCTTGAATATTTCTTTATTATAAACCACTTCTTTAATTTTTTCTTTGAGAATTGTCTTTTTAAAAGCAATTCTACTTGAACACACTGGTCAAATATAAATTTGATCACATTTTGGTGATGATGATAGGACCTTGTTCTCCAAAAAGAACAATTGAATGAATAACAACTTTAATAACTGGATTTCAAAATCACCACCGGATTTTGTAACTACTTATCCTGAATACTCTTTTGAAACTCCTTCTTCTTCTTCTTCAATCCACTCTTTGGATACTTCTAATCACAACCAATATAGTACAATTCATTCTTCTCCACTATTTTATAATTTAGCAATGGATAATATTTTTCAGGACCCTTGAAATCAAGTAGGCTATCCTTATAACTTGAATCAACCTTGGAATAGGTATCCTCCACAATATCAGAATGAGGATAAGAAAAGTAATGGGTAGGAGGAGCACAATGGCAACCATTAGGACAACAGGAAGGATGAATAACAATCACTACCATATAGGAATAGGCCAGGCCAAAGGCAAAGGAATGAGCAAAGGGAAGAGTGACAAAATCAACATATCTATGATTATAGGCAAAATAATAATCAAAATTTCATCAATATACTGTAACAACTCTCTGAATCAATTGCTGAAATGAATGCTCCAAGGAACAATAATCAAAGGGAAACAAAACTGATAAACTTATCAATCTTCAAAGGAGAGGAACAGAATCCTCTTACTTGGCTCAATAAATTTGATAAAGAATGTAGAACAAATTGCATCAATGAACTTTGCAAATTTGAAATACTTCCTTCTTATCTCAAAGGAATTGCACACACTTGGTGATCTTCTATGGATGACCAAATCAATTATTGGGACAATACAGCATATCCAGCTAAATCTTTTGTACATCAATTTTGTGCAACTTGGTATACTACTCATCACAAATCAAGGTGGATGAATCAATTAAGGTAGCAAATACAAAAACTAGGAAAAACTATAAATAAATACTTGAATACAATAACTCTTCTTTACATATGCATTGATCCTCAAGTTTACAAAAAATCAGACACACTCTTTCCCGTAGATCCATCTTTTTTTTCAAAATTTCCTTTTTTGGTAATTTTTAGAGAAAAGTCATAAAAC
>CAJVPT010007276.1:0-10216 GCA_910592055.1 Acaulospora colombiana
GACCACAAATTTAAAATGTCATTAGAACCTCTGCTTCAAAAAGAACTCAATCAAGATGAAAAGGAGAATCAGACAAACAAACTGTGGGAAACCTTTGAGAAACTGCTATGTAAAGCAGCCTTTAACAAACTGGTAACAAAGAAAACAATCCAGTCAGAAGAAAAGCATTATAAATATAGTGCCAAATTTATTAGCTATAGAAAAGTGCTATAACTTAAAGAACTTTATAACAAAGCAAAAATATCAAAAGAAATAAATAAGCTACAGGCCCTTAGCTTAGCTATAGAAAAACATAATATTACCTATAGTTCAAATTATCAAATCAAAAATTATTTTATCCAGTATAGTATCTCTAATATGCCATAAAAATTCTTGAAAAAAGATATCCAAGACACTATAGAAGGTCTCAAATTAATATGTCAAAGATTGAAAGCCAAAAAAATAAGAGATAGTATTAAAATTGCTCTGGAACAGAGATATAATGATTTGAGAAACAATCAGAGACAGATAGTCAGCTCCCTAACAAACTGAACAAAAATCAAAATAGTATTAGATAGGGTTAAGATTAAGCAAAGGGATAATAAATACATTACAACACAAAAAGATAAAATAGAAAAGGAAATAAGATGGTATCACTATAAGGCCTTCAGAAAAAGAAATGCTAGCTATAATAGTTTATCAAAAGAATGAAAAGAAGAATACAAGCCAGGAGAATATATCCAAACAACTTGGTATAATAAACTACTTGAATCAATTTCACAAGAAGAACTAAGTAAAACACTTAGGACACTTCCCAACAATAAAGCTCTGGGAAAATCTCAAATCAGTTATGAAATGCTGAAAAGGTTAAGCCAAGAGGGAAAAGAATTCTTAAGAAGAATGTTAAATAACTTTTTAAGATGGGAAATCACTCTGAAACAATGGAAACAAAGTCATATATACCTGATAGCTAAACCTAAACCTTGGGGTTGTGAACTTACAAATACCAGACCTATCATTTTACTAGAGATCACAAGAAAGTGTTTTACCAAAATCCTTATCAATAGAATAAGAAATATTTGTAAAACTAATAATATTTTTCAAGAATCAAACTATGCAGAGCTACTAGGAAAAAGTACAATAGAACTAATTCAAATTCTCGATAATATTTGTGAAAATGCCAGAGAAAACAAAAAGGAACTGTGAATACTTTTTCAAGATACTACAAAAGCATATGATACAATTAGTTTAGATATGCTGGTAAAAGCAATGAAAAGAATCAAAGCTCCAAAGGGTTTCATAAGGATCATAATGAGTCTCTTTAAAAATAGAGAATTCTATGTTATATTTGAAAATGATCTTACAGAATCAATAGTGGCTGGAGATGGAATTGACAAAGGGGAAACTATCTCACCTCTATTCTAAAGAATTTTCTATGATCCTCTCTTTTGCAAAATCCAGAATGATACATGAAGAGGGTATAAAATTTTAGTTATATGGAACCCTGATCTAAAAAAACAGACTACAAGAAGACTAAAATCAAGACATGCAGCTATAGCCTTTATGAATGATACAACATGGATAGCAAGATCTAAGGAAGATATGGAAATGGTTCTGAAAACTGCAAGAATCTTTTACAAAGCAAACGATTCTTAAATAAATGGTAACAAATCAGTCTTGATTACTATTAACAATCCCAATTGCTATCTGGAACATGTGAAAGCAGGTACTGAAGAAGAAGTAGTCAAAGAACTTGATAGAACAGAACAGGTTAGATTCTTAAGGATCAGGATGGGTAATCAAAAAACAGCAATAGAGCTTAAAGAATGAGTGCTTAAAGAAGTCAATATAGTTACAAGAGCCCTTAAAAATAAAAAAATGATGGACAAACAAGCTCTCTATATTCTGAATAGAGTATTAATACCTAGAATAGAATTTAGAATGCAACATAGTATAATGTCTTGAAAAATATGCAACATCCTGACAATGGTATATAGAAAACTTTTCAATAATAAGAGTGGTTTGGGCAGATTGATGCTCAACAATATAATTTACCATTCAAAGATCCATTATTTGAAAAGCATCTGAATATTACAAAGAGAAAGTCAAGTAACAGGATTTTGCAATAGACTAAATAATCCCGGACCAGCAGGAATTACATTAATTATTAGATTCAAACAAGCACAGATCAAAAATTGGAAATCACTTGATTTATTAATATGTAAATTCTTAAGGCACTTAACAGACAAAGACAACTTCACACTCCAAGTAATCAGAATTGCTAAAGATATGGAAATAATATTTTATAGTTGGAAATGACAAGACATCTTTGAATGAAAAAAGAAAAATACTTGTATTGAAGAATATCTTATATCAGAAGAATATAAAAAAGCCATACCATCACTTAGAAACAATCAACTGATGTACCTGGACCAGCTAATCGATCAGGAAACTGAAAAAATTAGAGGCTGGCGAATGCTTTAGCTCCTATAAGATACAAGCAAAGGACCTATATCAGAATGGTTCAAATTATAATCAAAAACCTCCCAAAAGAACAATTAAAACAGCTTATAAGATTGTGGAGTAAAAATTATATGAAATGGGAACCAGAATACTCTAAAATAGAACCTAATCGAGACAAGCAGAAAAAATTGTAGATAGGGATGAGAAACAAAAGAAATCAAGTAATTTGGGGAAAATTAAGACAAGAAAAAGAGAGAAATGTTATGATAGTGAAGCACTTTATCAGTTGCAGCACCAACAATAACCAGGAGACTAATTTACAAAAATGCCCAGGATGTTTGGATGGCACAATACTAAATGGTAACTGCATTATAGAAAGAAAAATAGAAGAGATATATACAGTATCTTATTTCAACATAAGAAAGTTCACTAGAAGAACACAAGATTTAAAAATCCCCAATTCTAGGTCAACACTTGAAAAAAAGATTAAATACATGATTTACAGAGATCAAAGTCCTTTCAAGACCTATAATGATAGAATAAATCATGTGGATATTGAAACCTGGAAAGAATTCATTATCAGAGAAAATATTAAAGAAGACACATATCAAGATCATTTGATAGCTATACTGTAACATAATCTCAAATTTAAAGAAAAGCTAACCTTCTATTCTGATGGATCATTTATTAATTATGGTAAAGAAGAAATGAAAATGGGAGCAGCTTGGATTCAGATCGGTAAAGATGAAAAGAAAAGCAAGTTCCAAATAGGAGTAAACAAATGGCCTTCATCTACAAGAGCAGAATTGGTAGCAATTATAACAATACTTCTAGTAGTTCCTATTAAAAGCATGGTAGAAATCTTTACAGACAGTCAGGTATATATTTCCAAGTGGAAATCTTTAGAAAAAGAAGACCCAAGAAGGACACACAAGAGATGGCTCAAAGAATAAAACTGGTTCCTCTGGGCATGCATGGTAAAACTAATAAAAAAGAAAAATATAAATCTAAAGCTCACAAAAGTCAAAGCACACTCAAATGATTCTTATAATAAAGAAGCAAATATTTTAACTAAAAAAGCTCTAAAATTTCCACTGATTGAATGGAAAGATCTCACTTTGTGCAAAATTATTACTGAAATTAAATGGCAAGGAGCGACTCTAAATGATCTAATTAGGCAGTTTATTAAGAACATTAATAGCAAGACAACAGCCTATCAGTGGATACAACAGAATAAAACTAAGAAAAAATGGAGTCAGCAGATTTTGGAACACCAGACTCATACATGAAACCTAATATGGGAAAAAGTTAAAGATGGGTACACATGGGATACATCCTTTAAACAATTTCAACAAAAAAGCTTTCTAATTAAACTAACCAATGACAAGTTACCTATACTAAATAAGTTGACAATAAGAAGACCAGACCTATACAAACAAGTGAAATGTATTGCATATAGCCAACAAGATGAAACCATAGAACACTTGCTAGAATATTCAGTCTATAAGGATCAACTAAAAAAGGCATGAAATAAAAGAGTAGATGAAATTATCAGAAACTTCAAAGAGTTACTAGGAGAAAGAAAGAGAGAGGCTGAAGAGAAAAATCCCAGGTTAATAATCAATGACAGAGAAGAGATAGGAGAGTTTAACAAGTGGATCTCTAAAGTAGTAGAACAGGCTTCTAAAACTAGTTAGGACACACTAAGTTTCTGTACTGGCCTTATAAGAATAGATATTATTCTAAAAATGATAGACCTAAAATATCAAGTTAAACACATAGAAAGAATAGCAAGACAATGGATAATAAAAATGCAAAGAAGAGTTTGTAATCAAGTCCGAAAAGAAGTCTGGAACAAGAGATGTGAAAAGGTAATTGAGTGGGAAAAAACACAGAATTGATAGAAAGAACAAGACAAGAAGACCTCCATGTCTTTCAAGCTGGAAAACTGTACTCCTGAAGAAAAAGATCCATTACCTGAAGAAGGAAACCTCGAAGATAAGGCCTCTAAGAAATTCTAACAAGAAGAGTGAATTATGAAATAAAATGATTGGGTTTTAAGTTCTGTCAGAACATCACAGGATGATCTGCAGTAGTAATCTGCAATAGTGACCTGCAGGCAATGAAGTTAACAGTTGGAAGAGTCTTTACCTGAACTATTAACGGAGCGATAAATCACTCCTAAAGTTGCACTCAGAGTTTTAATAATTCTTTAAAATAGAGACAAGTGAGTTAGGTAGAGACTTAGCTTTAGCAATACATTTTTTAATGTAAAGTATACATATGTTTAATAAAGTACATATACTTAGCCTGACAGAGGATTTAAAAAAAAAAAGAAAGAAAGAAAGAGTATTTATAACTCTTTTTTGTTTTCTTTTGCATCTTTATAACTATTATTGAGAATTTGAATAGATTCTATTATACTTTCTCCTAATAATCCTATATAATTGAAATCTCTGAAGATATTGTTGATTTTATAGATATTTTCTATTATGGTAGTTAGGATTTTGGTAAAGCACTTTCTGGTAACTTCCAATAGTATGATTGATTTTATGTTTATCAATTCACATATTCATGATTTTAATTTAGCTATTGGATATATGTAGCTTAGTTTTCAATATATATACTGTATATAATTTTATATCTTAAAAAGATATTTAGCATTTTTTATAGGTATTCTTTTTCTTTTTGCTTTAACTTATTTAACATTTCATAACTAATTTGAGATTTTCCTGAGGTTTTGTTATTTGAAAGTATATAAAGTGTTTCTTCCAATTTTTCCTATATAATTGACTCTATAAGGGTATTGTATCATATATTTTGAATATACTGCTTGGAAAAATATTTTCTTTTTCACTCTTCAATAAAATTAGCAAAGTTGGTATTTCATTTTTTGAAGATCTTTTAATGATATCATTTTATTTCTTTTTTGATCTCTTTTTTGTATATTGTGATATATTCCATACTATCTTGTTTGATTTTGATCCAATCAAGTGTTATTTGTATTTTTCTTTATTTGTTAGTAAGTTTACTATATTTTTTTAATTGTATTTGAGATTATCACATCTTTGTGCTAATGCTGATCTAATCTTCTTTCTTATTTTTTTGACTTCTAAGTTTTAACATATAAATTTGAGTCTCTTTATTATATCTTGAATATCTTTTTTCAAGAATATCCAAATAATGTTAGAAATACTAAATTAAATATAATAGTTTTTTATTTGGTGATATATAGTAAATTATGGATAGTATTAGTGTTTACAATTTTGATCCGAATCCAATTGATCCGTGAATTGGATAAGAATCGGATCAGATCAAATTTTAAAATTTTTAATCCGATCAGATTCGAATCAAATTGAATTTTAAATTTACAAAATTATCAGATTCAAATTAGATTCAGATCAAATCTGATTGGATTCAAATCAAATTCAGATCAAACTTGATATAATTCAAATCAGATATATACCAGTCCATATAAATTTTTATATAATTATTTAATTTCATTTAAATTAAACTATCTAGAAAATTAAAATCGAATTGACATAATGTAATATGTAATTGATATAATAAGTAGACAGCAATTATATATAATATATAATTATGACATCCATAAATATAGCTTCTTCTTTCTTTTTTTTCTTTTAACCTTTTGTCTTTTACTCCTATTTCTTACTTTCTATTGTCATTTAATTATGGATAAATACTTATTTTTCTTTTGCATATGCCAAGTTCAGTTTTTGCTAAATATTTAAATTTAATAATAAATAACTCTAATTTTTTTTTAACTGATAATGATTTGATATGATCATTGTACCTTACCTCTCTTTATAATTTTCATCGGCATATTTATAAAGTCAAATTTATTGATAATAAGATAGAAGTTATGTATATCGATGATGCTCAAAAACAATTCACATTTGCTGCTTCTGCCATAGATATTAGGAGGGAAGAAATTTCAAAAAAGCTAGACACTATTCTTGAGATGAGTGACAATATATATACAGATAAGGAAAATCTGAAAGTGAAATATAAAGAATTTTCGAGTACATTTTTTTTTTTAGTTTATAATTATTAATCAAATATAATATGAACTAATTTTATTTGTAATTCTTATAATAGAAGTTGGCTCAAGCACAAATAAATTGATATGGTCAATCTAACACATTGGTAAAAAAATAATTGCATGTTAATAATTTTAATATGTAGGACTGAATCAATAGAGTCTATTTAATTGAATATACGTACAGTATATACAGATGTATATTTAACAATTTAGGATCAGCTTTTGTTTCTTCATTAATTATATCTGTTAAAATAAATGAATCGAAAAAGTGATTGAGTAGTAAAATAGATGAATCAAGAAAAGAAAAAGGATAGGTAGATAGCAACAACAATAATAATGAATAAAGTAAGAACAATATAGGTATGTTCAATTTAACACAATCTAAGTTTGACTTATATTACTTAACTAATTCTATTTGCTAAAATAAGTGAATCAAGAAAAGTGAAAGGGTGGTCAGATAGCAACAGTGATAATGATAACAAATATAGTGAAGACAATATAAATACATTTAATTTAACACAATCCAAGTTTGGTTAATGTTACTTAGCCAATTCTATTTGCTAAAATAGGTGAATCAAGACCACATTAAGGAACACAGTACACAAAGTCCTTTGAAGATTAACAATTAGAAGTCCATAGCAGATCTTCAGAACACTACAATCCCAGGCAGAGTAGGCAACTAACAAAAATGGTATTACTATATGGTAAAATTTGCGGACTTAACTAGGATAGGTAGTTTAGAAGGTCGTACGAATTGCTCATGTAATCTAAAAATGTACTATTGATTCCTCAATAAAGATTTGTTCTGTTAGTTGAACTAGTTAAAAAAAAAAATAAATAAAAAATTCAATAAAAAACTATTTTTCATAAAAAATAATATTTTTTAAAAAAATAAAACTTAAATAACTAAACTTGAAGCATAGCCTAAACTTTATGCTATTAAAAAAAATTAAACTATTTAAAAAATAAAAATTTTTTAATAAAAAGCTATTTTTTATAATTATTTAAAAAAAGTAAAACTTAAATAACTAAAGTTAAAGCATAGTCCAAGCCTTTACTTTATTTATAATTAAAAAAATAAAATTTATTTAATAAAAAACTATTTTCTTTAATAAAAAAATAAATTCAAATAACTAAACTTAAAGCATAGCTCAAACTTTTACACTATTTATAACTAAAAAAAAAATTTAAAAAAAATAAAACTCAAATAACTAAACTTGAAGCATAACCCAAGTCTTTACACTATTTAAAGTTAAACTATTTAAAAAACTATTTAAAAAACTATTTTTTTAAAAAAAAAAACTCAGAAAATGATCTGTGGATCAATAGTGCAGTGAATATGCTTCCAGGTCACTATTCACAAATTATTGATTCAATTCCACTTCAGAACAGTATTTGCATTATAGATTATATGATACAAAAATATATTCTAATTAGCTACATGTATACTTGGACATAAAACAATCTATAGAAACCCACTGTCTGATTACGATATCATAAATCAGATTATACAGGTCCTTATCAGTTTTAGTACTAGGAAACAAGCCATGATATCCTGTTACTTGGAATATGCGCAGACACCAAAAACACCAAAAAAGACAATAATAGAACCCAAGAACTTATCATTCTCATATGAAATCTACCTCTTTTCAAAAACTTCAATCTCATAGGAGGCCTGGAAGATTTCAGTCATATGTATCAACCACAAATGTAAGGATAAGACATATACTAGAAAATCTTTAATCACTATCACCAATGGTTACCAGAGATTGAACCTTACGGGTTGTCAACAAGGAATGATAAAGTTAAATAATCATAATGGAGGATTATAGTGGTAGACCCTAGAAGAATAAATTCAGAAACAATCATCAAGATAATCAATCCAATAGGAGGAGCAATCTGCTATGAAGTAATCAAGAGACACTACTAGAAAAACCATATTTGAAGAGTGGTTAAAAATAGTCACTGGAAGACTACGGTCATCAATTTAACTTACCAATGGCCACCGGGAGACTTGATGAAACTGCATAGAAACTGAAGAATATCAATGGACAACTAACTTTCTGAGGACTAAGCACAGTAAAAAAAATGTCAATTATAAAATATACAGTATATTCCATAAGATATACAGACCCTATGAATCAAACAATTCCAAATAGCTCCCTGAATATAAAAAGAAGTTCTCTAATGGATTTTTGAAACAACAGGTATGCCTGGGCACAACAAGATAAGCTGATAGAATAGTATCCATATTGGGTAAAATCTAAGGGTTATTTAAATAGATTAGGATAGTATAGATTAGATATAAGAATCACTCTTGTAAAATAACTCTGTATAATTCCTTAATAACTGATCAATAAAACCCAGTCAGTATGACTAAATTAAAAAAAAAAAACTCAAATAACTAATCCCGAAACATAGCCCAGGCCTTTACTTTATTTATAATTAAACTATATAAAAAATACATTTTTTTTTTAAATAAAATCTATTTTTTGTAAAAATTAAACACAATTATTAAATTTTTTAAAAAAGTAAAACTCAAACAACTAATAAAAAATGAATTTTTTTTAAATAAAAAATTTAATAAAAACTATTTTTTATAAAAAAAATAAATTTTTTAAAAAAATAAAATTCAAATAACTAATTTTGAAGCATAGCCCAGGCCTTTCACTATTTATAATTAAAAAACTAATTTTTAATAAAAACTATTTTTTTTAAATAAAAAATTAAATAAAAAAATATTTTTTATAGAAAAATACAATTTTTTAAAAAAATATTTTTTATAGAAAAATACAATTTTTTAAAAAAATAAAACTCCAATAACTAAACTTGGAGCATAACCCAAGCCTTTATGCTTGTCAACACTCTAATAAAGTGCTATTCTGTATAACTATAAAACTAGAGTTTAAGTTTTCATGCTCCAGTGATTACGAGGTATAGTGTAAACATCTCAGGGGTGATATAATTCTCTGGAACTTAGGAATATATACTTTGAAGTCATGACATGAACACATCATGATGTCAGCACCAGGTAATACAGGTGTGATGCATCAGATTTTTATCAATTTTATATACTGATTTCTGTAATATTTGATTAAATATATGATTAATTAAAATCTATATTTAAAAATTAATTAAAATTTAAATGCAGATATTTAAACACAGTCAATTAAATATCTATGTTTAAAATTAATTAAAATTTAAATGCAGATATTTAATTGTCTGTGTTTAAATTTTAATTAATTAATATTGTTATTAGTTAATTTATAATGTATTACTTAACTAATGTCATCACTAATTAATAATTAATTAATGTCATCATTAATTAATTAGCTAATTAATTATTAATTAATGATGACATTAGTTAATTAATGTTGACATTAATTAATTAATTAATATCATCATTGATTAATTAACTAATGAGTTATTAATTAATTATTAATTAGTGATGACATTAATTAATTAATTAATATCATCATTCATTAATTAACTAACGAGTCATTAATTAATTATTAATTAGTGATAACATTAGTTAATTAATCAATGTATCATTAATTAATTAACTAATTTTTTTTTTGAGTACCAATAGCCAGGCTAGATCATTAGTTTATTAATCAAATAAAGACAAAAATATATTTTCATTCGAGCAGCATGATACATACTATAGCTAAACTATTATTCTAATCTAACTAACTTGTCATAAGCATAAAA
>CAJVPT010007277.1:0-10216 GCA_910592055.1 Acaulospora colombiana
AATAAGAGTATATGTAATGCATATAATCAATAAAATGGGCGACGTTGTGTGTTCAAAAAAAAAAAAAAAAAAAAAATATACTTATATATAGTATATATATATTTTTTTTAATCTGTAATCAAGTCACATAGCTTGATCTTTATTGAAAAGTTATATAACTATCTATAATATTATAGATTTTTCATATAATGACTAACTTGTTATTGCACTGAAATACTCTAAGTCAGGTTTAGAAAACAATATTTTACTTCCTTAGAGGATTAATAAATAATCTCTATTCACTAGGTTTATTATCAACAGTTTGTTATTGTATATTGTCTATAAACTGTGAATTGCTAAGTTAAAAGGAAAGGGAAAAAAGAAATTGGAAAAGGAAAACAATTCAAGATCCTATTAAAAAAGTTAAAAAAAAAAGCAATCCTTCTCTCAAAAGGTATTTGCCTAATTAAAATAGTCTTTTTGTTTTTTTTAAGTTTCAGAAGAAATCTTTTTTATTACTACTTATAATATTGAACGAGTCAATTCAACTGATCTTTTATTTAAGTGGGAATCAGATTAAAATATCTTAAGAAAAGTATTTGGACCTCACTTTTGTCCATTAAAGTTTTATCACTACTTGAGAAGTTTAGAAAAGATATAGGAACTTGCAATCCACATTACTTATATATTAGTCTTTTAATATTGTAGATGTTTTTCTTAAAGGACTTGAATTTCTGAAGGGCGAATATTTCTGAAACATTCTTTTCAATTACTAATAATATTATCGAAACATGTGAGTAATAAGAGTTTGTTTATATTTCAAAAACTAATATATTTTGTGTTAGCCAATTATCTTTAATAAGAATTTGTGCTACTTAAAATTTAGGATCAAACTAAGGTAAATAAAATTCCTTAGAAAATCATAAAAATAAAAGTTTTAAGAGGATCTAAATAGTCAGAAAGAGTGAAAATAAGCCTTTTTACTGCAATAAAACCTCTATAACTTTTTGCTTCAAAGGTTAAAAAGATCTTAAAATACTTTACAATCAGTTCTTTTTTTTTAAAAAACTTTCTTGTCATTGATATTAAAGGTATTACTTGACTTTTCTTAATTATCAAAAATCAAGTTTTTGAATAAAGAGATTTATAAATAAGAGGGAAAGTATAAAAATAACTTTTTAAGTTATATTTCAAGTTATTTTAATGGAAGTATTAAAACTTTTTTAGCAAAGAAGTAAAAAAACTTCTTATGAATATCTTTTTTGTATATGGTCAAAGGATTTGTGAAAAGAGTGATATACTATATACTGTATATATAATATACATATATAAAATAATTGATATAAGACTTAAGAATTTAATTATCAATATATATTAAGAAACTTTTAATAAAGAAATTTATATTTAAAAAAAAAAAAAAAACTATTTCACAAATCCTCCAAATCTTTAAAAAAAATTTTTTTTAGACAATTTATTCAAGAAAAAAGACTACATACATAAGATAAAATACAGTATATACTCTTATAATATCAATATATAGTAGATATCTTAGCATAAAATAATATTTTATATATAGTCTTAAATTAATAGATATAGTAGCTCAAAAACACATATATATATTAAAAATTTTGACTTTTTACCCTTTATTAAAAAGAAAAAAACAAGCCAACATAAACTGATTTACAGTCAAAAAAGAAGAACCAATATCAATTTTACAAAGTTTGCAATTAGGTCAATGTAGATTAATTTTTTTTTTGAGTACCTGTAGCCAGGCTAAATTATCAGTTTATTAATCAATTGAAAATATAAGTACATTTTTATTCAAGCAGTATGATATATACTGCAGCTAAACTATTAATTCTAATCTAACTAATTCATCATAGGCATAAAAGCCTCTAAGTTTAGCCTTAAAGATAATATTTCACTCTGCAATGTCTTTGGGTAAAGCCCTTTTAGTCCACTGCATCATTGCCAGTAAGTTGTTACTGCTATATGTCTAACCAAACCACTATAATATAGGAAATTACAAAAGAATAAATTGAAAAAAAGGTAGGAGAAATATCTAAAAATGCTAAATAGACAACAAAAAAATGAAAAGTAAAAATTCAAAAAAAATTATTTCCAGCTTCCTCCAAAGACCTGCTTCTCAAGACTCCTTCTCAATAAGAAATGTCTGATTTGGATATCCTTTCTTTTCTTAACCATCTGAGAAACTTATTCATTCTTAATCTTGATTTTTTTCTTATATATTGTTTAAATAGATTTATTGCCTAGTAGGAGCTATTACTTTCAGGATACAATTGATTCTAACTTTCTTTGGGTAGTGATTTTTTATTCACCTGCAATAAAGAGGTGACTTATGATGGATCCCAGATTCTTATGTAACCTAGTAGAGACTGGATCATATTGTTTCAGTATAATACCTTCCAGCAGCCATGCCTAATTAAAGAAATTTTACTGGTATATATTTTCCAATATTCAAAAAGTCATTTCCCAAAGATCTTTATGCTTTACAATGGTGAAAAGATATTAGAAGAGCAGTGGAAATCCTCGTCAATTGTGATATTCTTCAACAACTTCTAGAAAAATGCATTCTCAACTATAATCAAAAGGTGCACAAAGATCAATGCTTGATTATTAGTGATATTCTATCAATTTAGGAATCTACCCTTGTGTTTATTATTTTGTTTAAATATTTGCATAACTGGATAATATTAGAATAATCTTAGTCAATTTCTTTTTTTTTTTTAACTAGTCCAACTGACAGAATGAATCTTTATTGAGGAATCAGTAGTACATTTTTTAGATTACATAAGCAATTCGTATAACCTTTTTTAACTACCTATCCTAGTCTAGTACGCCAAATTTTACCACATAGTGGTATCATTTTCATCAGTTTCCTTGCTCTGTCTGGGCTATAGCGTTCCGAACAGTCGCTATGGACTTCTTTTTGATTATTAATCTTCAGGAGACTATGTACTGTATTCCTTAGTGGGGTTTATGACTGCTTGATGACCGTGGATACCATGGACGATCCCTACCATGTTTGGATCCTTCCACATGCTAGTCAAATTTTAGATGGCACAATCCTCCAGTCATGTTCTTGATATTCAGGTGATTTAATGGTGTTACATAATTGGGCAGCATATAGCCTTTAATTGCCTCATTTTTAACCACTTTGCAAGCTGACCTAACAGGGGCTACCCCTGCCGGTTCCCAACGTAATGCTAACACTAATCACCAGTCTCCGCAATGCTGTCCTCTTTGGTAGCTATTGGTTTCACGATCATAGAGATCTCCCATTAATTATTGTTACGGTCCATTACATTTTCGACAGATACAAGTAACTAAAGTCTCCCTTATCTCCTATAGGGTGTAGTTTTGACAAGAGGTGGATATCTTTCACATATCCGTTAAGAGGCTTGAGCTGATTGGCATTTTTCCTGGCTTGTCTTGGATCCTTACATATTCCAGGTGGCAGGTATATCGAGAATTTTTCCTTAGCACTTAAAATCGGCCAAGGCTTGGGTAACCTGAGTTTTTATATTGTGGTCAGACGGTGGAAATCTATAGGTTATCTATGAGTACAAGGGTGTATGTAGTAATGAGCATGCATCTTGTACAATATAAGCTATATTGTGAAAACTATTCCTAGGTGGGATTGAATCAATAACTCACGGATGGTGACTTGGGAGTGCACCAACTGCATTATTGACCCGCAGGTGTTCTTAGTCAATTTCAGATATCACAGTTAATTATAATTTTTATATAAACTATACTATTTATTAATAGGTATTTTTTCCTTGAAATATTTTATGACAAGTAGCTATTTATAACAAATCCGTGCCTACCCCATTAACTCTGTGTAAGTATACATGACTCTGTGTGACTATAGACCTGAAGCCTGTTTTGTCTACTATTTTTGGACTTTTTGTGTAATATCATTCAAGATCATCTTTAGTGATCCCAGGCTAAGTGCCTATTATTATAGTCAATTTGTCTTGTTTTCCTAGAATAGAAATTAGTCCCGTAAACAGTAGTAGTGCAAATCAATAGATTTTTTTTATTTTTATTATTATTATTATTATTATTTTCTTTAAGGTATATTATAGCCTTATAAGTTTAAATATCTGTTATGTCAAGATTTATGTATTTTTTTTTTAAATGTAAATAAACAATATATGTTAGTTTTTATTAGAAAATTAATTCATAAACAATTATATAAATGGTTTTTACAAGATTAATTACTGAGTAAATTAATTAATGCTTATTACATTGATAATTCCTTACAAACTCTAAAAACTTATATAGAGAAAGAGAAAAATTGTAAATAGTATCTAGCTACTAGTTTACTATTGACCGGTAAGGGTATTCACTAAGATAAATAGTGATATACAGTATATGATGGTATGATTAGAGAATTCAGGTTTTTGTTATACTGAGCCTGAAAACCAGTTTGAGTCAGGGTATAGACCATGGATCTTTCCTTACTAAGGGCCTTGAATCTAATAAAACATGATCAACCTGTACTGATCCTTTGGAGGAGGTAAGCTGACTACAGTTTTTGGTAGAATTTTGGGAGATGGTTAAAACAAAAGGAGGTTCCATTGTCATTCCTCTTGAGTTAGATAATAGTAGTATTATCAAATATTCAGAACAAGAGCTCTTGACTAGTTATTTACTCTCTGACCAACATTAAATGGCAGTTTAGGCCCTTAGCAAGTAGAACCCTACTTTTGGTACTACTGACTGATATTCTTACCATTGCATCTCTTTTTCGTTCATATGGCTTTATAAATGGCTAGTGATTATAGAAAGATATGCCTAGAACTTTTGAAAGTATAGCCACCCTTGCCACAAATTCACCTCTCAATTGTAAGAGATTTGGTTTGATCTTTTTCATGAGTTAAGCTCACTAACTTGACCAGAGCAAAGGCTTGATATACCATAGGATTAATAGAATAGTTCAGTAAAAAAAAGAAGTGGGAGGCCTAGGAAGAAAACCTTGAGAAAGAAAAAAGCTGTCCGTTGGCAGGAAGGATAAAAAAAAGGGGGTAAGGATAAATAAGAAATGAAAGAAGAGATGGGGAAGTTTAAAGTATTAGGAAAAACTAAGGAAAATAAAAGTATTATTGTTTATGACAACTCAGGCATACACAAAGCCTCGCTCCAGGAGTGTCCCTTTTTCAAAAGACAGTTCCCTTTGTCTCAGACATTTGCCATGTGCAGAGTGCAGATTTATTTATACTTCTCTAGACATAATACCTTCTATACATTAACAAGTTAGATAATAGAGTCTTATGTGATATTAGTAGATCTCAGACTTTGTCCATTGCATAGTTGTTATTTGCATGCATGGAGTAAAGAAGGGGGAAAGGGAAAAGAAAACCTTCTAAAAAGGAAATTTTTATGAAGTAGGGAGAAGTGGAAAAGAGTTTTTTGTCAAGATTTATATTTTTTTATTGATTTATTTATAGATTTGTTTATGTAATTTCAATGAAAAGATACTTTAGGTCAGATTCTTATATATAGAGGAAAAGCCTCTCCTGAATAAAAACAACTTTGTTGTCTTGTTGGTCAAATAATAATTGTTCACTGACTTTTTGAAAATAAAGTCTTTTATAACTTGATAGCAGCAGACTGTTATGATTACATGACCATATATACATACTTATATCTACATACAGTACATATTTATAAATTTTCTCTACAGATTCTGTCATAATAAAGGTATAGCAATTTCAAGATTTTTTGGCCATTCTTGCCCAAGGGTTGGGACAATTACAAGTTCCCGTACAATAGCAATCACAGCAGCAACAAGGTGCTGCCGCTCCCAAAATTTCTGTTAGAATTCCCACATATAGGGAGTCCCAAAGAATGTTATAGTGCCTTAATATTTTTATGGTGCAAGGCATCACAGAGCAACAAATGTGCATACAGTATATTGCCACTGGACTAAAAGGTGGCACTTTGCACTGGTACCTCAATAAAGTACAAGAGACATAGGCTGCCAACCAAGTTAATTTCTTTAATGATTGGGATAATTTTGCTTATGATTTTTGTGCTACCTTTCAACTGCCAAACCACTAATAATATCTGCACCATCAATTAAAAAGGCTTTGCCAGATTGGTTCTGTGCAAGAGTATGATATGGCTTTTTAAAATATCTTGGGTCAGATTGATAATATGGCCAATGTGATAAAATTGTGTATTTTGTGGAGGGATTGAAACCTGCTACACATATGTAAGTAAGCTATCGCTCTCCCACTAATTTTGAAAAAGCCTGAATATAGGCCGTGAGATATGATATTACTATATATGGTTTTGAAAATCCAGCACTACGAAGAAAGGAACAGAGAAATCAACAAGGTTTCAACAGTAGGAATTACTCATTACAAAATCGTCATCTGTATCAGATAGTTACCTACACTTCTTCAATTGATACCTAATAGACCACTTCCATGAAGTTGGACCAGTTGAATGAATAGAAAAAGAAATATATAATGCAGAAAGGACTCTGCTTTAAATGTAGAAAATCAGGACATGTTGAAGAAAATGCTCTCAGAGATCAGTCAGAAATTTTCAGATAGAAACAGAGGAACCATCATTTTTTTTCACCACTGAATTTATCAAACTAGAAGAAAATTGAGAACAGTTACTATAGTTCAATGAAAAGATTAATAGAAAGCCTATCTGAATCTTCCTGGACAGTGAAGCTTCCAGAAATTTGTTAATAAGAAGTTTGTTGAGAAACACTACTTGTCACAGAGTGTTATATCTAAATCACTCACTATAGAACTGGCCAATAGTTATAAGAAGGAAGTAAGAAAAGAATTGAACATTGAGAAGCTAGAGTTAGATGTATACAAAGCATCTGATATTACTACACAAGTTCTGGACCTGCCATGATATGATGCTATACTAAAAAAACCATGGCTGTACTTTACAAACCCCAACATCAATTGAAAAAGTAAAATACTTACCTTCCAGTATGGACAGCACATCATCAAAGTCAATGGCAATACTCAGCAAGCTAGTATTACCTCCGAATTCTTTGTGATCTATATCTCCCACCACCAATTAGCTACCACTCCAGAAACATCTGAATTGTTTACTATCTGTTTCACCAATCTTCTTGAGCTGCCAGATAATATTAATGAAGAAGGGTAAGCTCTCATCAATAAGTTTAAAGATGTATTTCTTGCTGAACTCCCTAATAACCTATCATCGCTATGAAACATTGACCATGCTATAGAACTAATTCCTGGGTTTGAACCCCATCAAAACTCATTTACAGATTGTCATATGTAGAAATGAATGAATTAGAGAAACAGTTGCTGAGCTTATAACTAAGGAATTTATTAGATTAAGTATCTCTCCATTCAGTATCCTAATATTATTTGTACATAAGAAGGAAGGAACCCTTCAACTTTGTGTGAATTATAAAACTCTGAATAAGATCACCATTAAGAACTGATATCTCCTATTCAGGATAGATGAACTCATAAACCGTTTCATTGATTTCAAGTATTTTTCAAAGATTGATCTTTATTCTGGGTATCACCAGATTCATATCAAGAATTCCAATATTCACAAGACTGTCTTCCACATAAGATATGGACATTATGAATTTCATGTTCTCCCTTTTGATCTAACAAATGCTCCTGCCACTTTTATAATCCTGATGAATGACATTTTTCATAAATATCTGGATAAATTTGTCATTGTCTATTTGGATGATATATTGATCTATAGTTAAACAAAAGGGGAGCACCTACAACATGTCTATATTGTTCTCTTCATCCTTAGAAAACATAAGTTATATACTAAAGTTAAGAAATGTGAACTGGTAAAAGAATGAGTGGAATATATAGGTCACTTTATATCCAAATAAGGAGTTACAGTTGACCTACGAAAAGTAAAAACTATCAAAAGTTGACCTGCCCTAACTAATATATCTGAAGTCTAATTATTTCTAGGATTAGTTAATTATTATCAAAAGTTTATAGAGAAGTTTTTATCTATTGCCATCCTACTAACCGACCTCCTATATAAAGATTATGATTTTGTTTAGATAGAAGAAGCCCAGAGTGCCTTTGAAACATTAAAAGAGAAACTTATCACCACTCTGATACTCCTTCTCCCTAATCCTATCAAGCCTTTCATAGTAACAACCGATGTCTTCGACTATGCTATTAAAGTTGTATTTGCACAAGACCAAGGAAAAGATGAACAATCTGTAGCATATGAATCCAGAAAACTATCTCCAGTAGAACAGAATTATGCCATACATGAGAAAAAATTGTTGGCCATTATTCATGCTATCAGAACATAGTACATGTACCTAGAAGGACAAACGTTTATTGTGGTAACAGATCATGTATCATTAGAGTATATTAGAACCCAGTCCAACTTGTCAAAAAGATAAGCCTGATGGTTAGAAACTCTGCAATTACATATCTTTGTGGTAAAATATAGATCTGGCAAAACCAATATAGTGGCCAATGTATTGTCAAGAAAATCACAACTAGGAATGATAACCATCTTAACTGCAACCTTAGTGAATGATCAGGCCCTTGAACAAGATTATCAAAATGACAAGTACTTTGTATTAATTATGAAAACTCTGCAACATCCTAAACAAGTTGATGAAAAAGCCCAAGCAAGAGTCAAATATTTTAAACTGTGTAATAGACACATATATCTTTGAGAGGGATACAGATTAGCTATCCCTACTAATAAGAAATTGAAGATACACATCCTGCAAGAATATCATGACACTGAAATCACTGGACACTTAAAAATCAACAAGACTATAAAAATCATAAGGAGGAACTTCTACTGGTCAAAGATAGGTAAAAAGATCCAATGGTACGTTGAAACATGTGATATGTGTTCAAAGAATAAAGTAAGCAACCAGTTACCTGCTGGACTCCTTCAGCCCCTGCCAATCCCCAGTAAAAGATGGAAAGAAATTACTATAGACTTTATCATTCAGTTGCCCCTAACAAGACAAGGACATGATACTATAGTAGTGTTTGTTAACTATCTTTCAAAGAAAGCACATTTTCAACCAATGCATATCTCTGTCACTATCCCAGAAGAGCCAAGATTTTTTTTATGATCATCTTCAGAAACCATGGTTTTCCCAAGGTAATTATTTTAACAAAGATTCAAAGTTCACTAGCCGGTTCTGGCAAAGTGTTTTCAAATACCTGGGTACTAAGACTGATATGTCAACAGCCTTCCATTCTCAGACTGATAAATAGATAGAGAGAATGAATCACATCCTAGAAGAAATAATCCAAGCCTATATAACATATATATAAGATTAATGAGATGAATACCTAGCAGCTACTGAGTTTGTGTACAACAATTCCAAACAAGTATCAACTGGATATACACCCTTTGAATTGAATTGTGGGTAGCATTCAAACACTCCAATCTCCTTAACCATGCTATCAGAAGTACCAGCCACAGATAACTTTGCAAACCATTGGACTTTAATGATTGAATTGGCAAAAAATGCATTAAGAGAAGCCCAAGAAAGGCAAGTAAAGTATGCAAATGAATATTAACATCACCGAATATTTAAAGTAGAAAACCAAGTTCTCCTGTTCTTGAAGAATATCAATACTCCTGTTGATCAATACTGGCCTACTAAGAAATTGACTCTGAGATTTGCTGGACCATATCAAGTAACATAAGTAGTCTCTCTGACTGCATATAGATTGAATTTTTCTACTGAAATGAAGATCCATCTCATGTTTCATATTTCACTGCTAAAACCATACCAAGCTACCCCAAATGAATTTCTTTGATCCACACCATCTCCTGGTATTGTTTTGCCTAATACTGAATAGGAAAAATATGAAGTTGAAACCATTCTAGATAAAAGGATTCTCTGAAAAAAACCTCAGTATCTAGTAAAATGGCTTGGGTATTCTCTCCATGAAGCAACATGGGAACCTGTGGACTATTTGGTAAATGCCAAAACGAAGGTTGAAGAGTTCGAAAAGACGAGGACGTCTTTATCTTAAGAAGAGGAGAATGTAATGAATCCACGCCTGCCCCATCAATTCTGTGTAAGTATACATGACTCTGTGTAACTATGGACCCGAAGTCCACTCTGTCTACTATTTTTGGACTCTGCGCATAATATCATCCGAGATCATCTTTAGCGATCCCGGGCTGAGTGCCTTTCATTATAGTCAATTTGTCTTGTTTCCCCAGAATA
>CAJVPT010007278.1:0-10215 GCA_910592055.1 Acaulospora colombiana
TTGCACTCCTAGTTGTTCTGCTCATGTTGTTCGCTTTTTCCAATTCTACTGCGCCACAGGTGAACGGGAAAGAGTTGGTAATGTATAATGATTGTTATTTTTATTTAGTGTACTTTTATTTATATTAATGTATTATTTTTGAAAATATTTTAAATAATTTTGAAGAAAATTTTTCTTAGATCAAAATATTTGAGAACAGAAAGTCAAAATGTTATATTTTTGCTAAGTAAGTCATTGTAATTCCTGTAGACTACTAATATAATACTGCTCACAAGGTTTAAGTTGAAATATGATTGTTTTATGTTGCTAACATGTTTTTATAATTGTCATATATATGTTTTTATGCTGTTATAAGTCTTTTTTTTTTTAAAAAAACTGGCTCATCCTTGCTTTATTTATTAAAAAGTTTGTTGTGTAAATTTGTTATGCATTTGCAACTGACTTCTTATTATAAATTCAGCTATCTAAAGAAATCATGCTTTTTTACCGATCAGTCTATTGCCACTCCATAGAGGCCTAACATGCCAAGGAGACCATATTAGTGTTAATAAAAAGAGAATAATAAATAATGGAAAAAATATTTGTGAATTCTTTAAAGTGATTATCGATAAATTGGTTAACCAAAAATGGGAACATGTCTTTGATTCTTGGATCTAGAAGTATTGCTTCTTTCATATGATTTTAATAACTAGGTTTCTTTTTTGAATGGTTTTGCAGAGCCGCTTGTTTCTAGCTAATATTCCATTTGATTTTTTCCAATTGTTCATGATTATGCATTTATTTTTCCACATTTTTCCAAGATGTATTTGAAATTTTCTGTTATTATGTATAGCCACTTTTTTTGTGTGCATAGATGATATCCAAGGTTGATTGTTTCCTTGATAAGTTTTATGCTGATGAGTCCTTTGATGAGTTTCTCTATTGTGATAGGTGAAATTTTCTGAAACATTGTGTGAATTTTTTGTCTTATTTATCTTTTCTCTTATTGATTGCCTCTGTATTTAGGAGTGGTGTAATAATATTTTTCAGATGTTTTGTATGTATGTCTATAAGTGCTATGCAGGTAAGTGTATGGAAGCTTTCTTTTACTTCTGAACATATTATGTATGTGTTTTGTTGGTATATTGTTGGATTTCTTTTGTATAGCTTGCTCATTGTTAGAAGCTCTTGATTTCATAGATTGATTTGGAATTTTCTTTGTGTATGGTCTTCAAATGATATGATTCCTGGTTGATATTGCTGTGGTTGATATTTTCGAATGTTGTTTTCCAGCTTGTGTGTTTCTCTAAAAAATAGTTGATCTGTATATGATTTTTGTATAAAAGACTCCATTGTATGATATGTTTGGCTTGAAAGATGAATTTACAGAATTCTTTTATTGAAGTGTCAATGATTTTATTTTTTTATTTTGCAAAGCCCTGGTTTAAGTATAGTTTTGTATTTATGGAGATTGTTCTTGTGCCTGGAGTCCTATTTCTGCAATCAATTTTAGCTAGTTAATCTGCTTCTTCATTGCCTTGAATGTCACTATGGACTTTTACTTTATGTAGAATTAGAGAAATTTGGGCTGATTTGCTATATTCTATAATGGCTAAAGTATGGATCCAGTTTTTAGCTTTCTGTATCAATATGTGAAATGGGAGAATTCTGACTTGATTTATTGTTTGGATTACTGCTTGATTGTCTGTGTGGATATAAATGTCTGTGTTTTTAAATAATACTATGAAGAGTAAAAGGATCATTGCCAATTCTGCCCTTGTGGATGATGGGAATGTATTGATTTATTCTTTGAATAAAGCTGTGTTCTGCCCTTCATATTGAATGATCCATCCAATTCCCATGAATTGTTTATTGTTGTGTCTTGTTAGTGATCTATCTGTGAAGGCAGACAGGTGGTTTAAGTTTTTAATTTGAGTAGTAATGTCTATCAAGTCTTTGATTGTGTTGAGATCTCCTTTCCAATGTCTGTGAATATTATTGATGTGACAGTTGTCTGGAGAGATTAGGATTGTTGGTGGGGGTGGTAGTTGTTTTGGGTTCTTGGCTTTGTTGAAAGTATAAGCTTGAAATATGTTATAAAGTATTATTCTAATTCTGAGGTTTAAATTTGGGTTGGATAAATTGTTATTGCTGCATTTGGTTTTATGGATAGGGATTTGGATAATTTCCGTCTTTTGATAGAAAAAGTGCATTTCTTGATTGTTGAATAATTTTTATTAAGTCAGTAGCCTTTACAGTGAGTTATTGTGAAGCCTTTTGCAATTATTTTGTAGTGTGTATAGATAATATGGTTGTGTATATTTTTAAGTTATTTACCTATGGCTTCAATATTGGTATTGAGTATAATTGCCTAGTAATTTTTGTGTAACTTGGTTATTGGGCCTGGGATGTAATGGTGAAAGATGTTCTGTGTGCCCCAGCAGTCCAGTAGGTCAAGATCTAAAAGGGTTTGGAGCCTGGAGCTGATATTTGTATACCAATGGGATTTTTTTCCTATGCACTGATTTTTGGTCTTAGCATGAAGTTGGAGACATAAGAGTGTCTTTATGCAGTCCTCATTTATCAATTGTCTAATGAACATCAAGTTGTTTTTGACTAGTTTGTATCTAGGTTGTTAGACCATTAATTGCTTGAATTTTGTTCTATTGTATCTTCAAGTTTTTAAGTGATTATTATTTCTGGTGATGTATTGAATTGAATTTTAACTTTCCTGAGTTCCCAAATGGTATCGTATGTTAGATTAGTACTAGTAGACAGAATTTTATTATTAATATGATGTGTAACTGAAACAAATGACTAGAAGTAGTTTTGGATGTCCTGTAGTCTATATTGTATTATGTATTTGGATTTGTCACTTATAGAGGTTAATAATGTTATGTTATATTCAAATTTGCTGAAAAGAGTATTATTGGAAACTGTGTAAGTCCTATTTTATGTTTGAAAGTTGTGAAAGCTTTGAATATTGTTTGTTAGTATTTTTGCTCTGACAGTATCATGTCATTAAGAAGATATTTCAAGCTTGGGATTAGAATATGATTGAGGACATATCTACTTTGTTTATCTGTAATTTTCTTGGATCCAATTAGCTTTGCAATTTTGTTTGCTTTGGTTTTCATAAGTATAGTTTGATATCATTTATTTCCTTTGGCACAATGTTATGTTCCTAGTATTCTAACTGGAATAGTAGGGGTCAGACCTTAAATGGTTTGATTTTGAAGTATTGCTCCTAGATCTCTGTTAAGTTGTGTACCATTGATGATAAGAAGTGCTGATTTTACTGGATTGATTTAAATATTATTTAGTTCGTAAAATAATGTTGCAGTATCCAGAATAGTATTCACAATTTTAATCTGAATCTGATTAATCCATGAATCAGATATGAATTAGATCAAATCAAATTTCAAAATTTTTAATTTGATCAGATTTAGATTAAATCTAATTTTAAATTTACAAAATTATTAGATTCAAATCAGATTTGGATCAAATCCAATCGGATTCAAATTGGATTCAGATCAAATCCAATATAATTCAAATCTGATATGCACCAGTTCATATAAATTGTTATTTAATTATTTAATTTCATTTAAACAAACTATCTAGGAAAACAAAATAGTTTTATTAAAAAAAAAAACAATATAAAAGACAAGTTAAAAAAAATTCAATACTTTGCTCTTCTTAATGCTTTTTTAATTTGCTTTGTAATATTATAGTTTTGCAGTTTAATTACTTTTATCATATCCTTTGTTTTGCTAATTTATTTCTTTTAAAAATGGAATATAAAAACTCATTTGATAGCATACAAATTGCATATAATGAAAGTAGCAGTTTAACTAGCTATGACAATATCGATATTGAAAATGCTAATACTTGCAATTTATCAGAATCAGTCTCAGTTATCTCAATAATTTCTAAAAGTAAAGTATGAGAACACTTTACAAGAAGCACAAGTTTTAAAGAGAATAAAAAAGTTACTTATAAATATTACCAAATGATATCTACTTGTAGTGGAGATAGTACTTTTAATCTAATAAAACATTTTGAAAAAACTCATCTAACAAAATTAAATATAATAACTAGTAACACTAAAATTGTCAATTTTTTTAAAATGAAGGTAATTTCAAATAATTTTCAAATTTTTAAAAAAAATATCATTAATTTTTTGTATTTATATATAGTGGATATATGACTCAACAAAAATGAAAAAAATACTTGTTCAATGGATTGTTATTAACCAGCAACCTTTTACAGTTGTCCAAGAACCAGTTTTCCTTGCTTTCATACAAATATTAGCACCAGATACAAAAATACCATCAGCTACTTCTATTAAGACTTATATAATAAACTTTTATTTAAATAATCAAGAGAAAATTCAAAAGATGTTGCAAGAAATAGAAAGCTATATTTTATTTATACTTGATATTTGAATATCAGTTTCAATGAAAGCATTTTTAGATATAACTATTCATTTTATCGATAAACATTGAAAAATGAAGAGTATAATAATAGACTTTATATAGTTGTGGGGTAAACATTTAAGTGAAAATATTAAAAAAGCATTTTTATCATATTTAAAGAAATTAATGATTCAAATGAAAGTAAATTTATTTATATATTTAAAATAAATATAATATAAGACTAAAACAGTTTATTTAATTTAAAGATTCCGTGAATTACAACTGATAATGCTACAAATAATTTGCATTTGCTAAATTGATAGAAGAGTAGAGTAAAACTCATGCAATATTTTTAGTGCAACAGAAAACTATTTACGATGTTTTGTGTATATTATTAATTTAAGTGTACAAGAAGCTTTAAATATATTAGGAGAAAATCTAAAACAAATAAGCTTTTATAGTATATATAGTATATGATTTTTTATATTTACTAATTTGTTTATATATAGTTACGAAAACTGATTGTAAAAATATGATCATTACCTCATCGACTGGAAAAATTAAATAATGCTTGTAAAAATCAGCAAATAGAAACTTTAAAACCTATTTTAGATATAGAAACTCAGTAGAATTCAATATATAATATGGTTGCACATGCTATATAGCTAAAAATAGCATATTTATCTCATATTATTTAACATTTATTTAACAATTTATTGTATACTTGTAGATAATTGAATACCTTACTTTTTTTTTTTTTTATTATAACCCACTATCAGGTTAGTTATGCGTGCTTTATTAAATATAATGTAAGCTATACTGTTTATAGTGCCGCTAAAGCTAAAATGCTAACTAACTCATTCATCTTAGTTTATTGTCAAACTCTAAGTGCAACTTTGGGAGTGATTTGTTATTCTATTTATAGTTTGGGTGAATACCTTTCTACTATAAACATTATTATCTACAGTCACTACTGCAAATAACTAGCCAAAGTTCTAACTGAGCCTAAAATCCAACCATTTCATCCCACTTTTAATCCCCATTATTATTATTCTTGTTAAATCTTTTCCCGGATATTCTTTTTTCCATTTTCTTTCTTTCTTCTCTTGGTTTTCTTATTTTTCTTGTTGAATAAGACTTTATGAGTCATCTTAGTTTATCTTTTTGAAAAATTCCTTAAGCTTTTTTTCATTCTATTACTAGTTCACATCATTTGTTTCATACTTCTTTCCTGAAGTAATTCAAAGTCTTCTTTTGACAACGGAGTATCCATTTTCTGGAAACTGTTCCTATTTTTTTTCCTCCACATTCAAGTTCCTTATTTTTTTTAATAGATCCCTTTTGATCAATCCCGAGAGAAAATGGACTGAGTCTTGACTATTTGTGAATACTCTTTCAATAAACTTTGTTGCCTATACTTTTATTTCTCTCATTTCTTTTTTATCTACTGTTAAAGGCCAAAGAAGTCAAACAAAGTTTAAAATTTTTGCTGTGATCATGTGACTGATGATTGTGATACGACTGAAGCTTATGCAAAACAATTAATTGTCAACTATCACCATACCCCTTGCAAGCTAGAAGAATACACAAACAATCCATTCACGTCAAAAAGGTAAAAAACTATGAGCTGAGGTAATAGAAAATTAGCTGACCACGAAGCAATTTATGCATAACATAATACTAAAATAGTCATAGTAATTATATAATAGCCCTAGGTGTAAAAATGTATAAAAGTAACTTTCTTTAATGACTTAATAAAAATGATGAATCTTAAGATGAATCTTTTGAATAGATTGTTATAATAGCGAAGTTATAAGTAGTTTTAGGGAAAACTACTTTGAGACTCGCACAAATCTTTTATGCCTCTGCCTTGATTTT
This sequence comes from Acaulospora colombiana, assembly GCA_910592055.1. Taxonomy (NCBI): domain Eukaryota; kingdom Fungi; phylum Glomeromycota; class Glomeromycetes; order Diversisporales; family Acaulosporaceae; genus Acaulospora; species Acaulospora colombiana. The sequence continues at coordinate 6,273 of CAJVPT010007278.1, forward strand.
TGTTTTGTGTGTGTGATAGAAGGATAGACTCTTCTATCCGCAGGTTATACGAGCTTTTGGTTATTAGTGACAAACTCGCCGATTAACCTGCTACACTACTGTCAGCATGTTATTGTATTCTTTTTGAGCTTGATTTTTTTGCTTTTGCCTCTCTTTCTTAAATTCTTGGTATATTATCTCTACTCCTCTTGACCAGGCTTACTTCATTGTATTTCTATATCTTGGGCATTCCAAAAGATGTTTTATTGTTTCATCCTGTTCGCCACATGCTAAACAGTTATTCTTATGATATAGGTCTGGTCTCCTGATCACTAGTTTTGTTATTGTCAATAGTTCATTGTTGATTAACTTCACCAGAAAACTTTTTCGTAGTGAGCTTTTAAAGGAGGTATCCCATGTGTGTTTCTTTTTTAGCCTTTTCTATACCATGTCCCATAAGTAGTTTTGCTGATCTTCTATTTAAAGGTTCCATTTATTTTTGATTCAATTTTGTTGTGACCAGCAGTATGTTATTATTTTGTTATTTATCCTTTTTACGAATTGTCTTATGGGACTATCCAGTATTATATCCTACCATTTCACTTCTGTAATGATCTTGTCAGATTTAAGGTCCTTCCACTGGATTGCTGGGAGGTTTAGTGCTTCTTTAACCAGCTTGTCTGCTAAATCATTTTTTTTAATATTGGTATGGCCTTAACTTTAATCAACTTCAACTTTATGTTTTTTGTTTTGACAATATTTAGCATCCTTGTCCAAAGGAACCAGTTTTTCTCTTTCAGACATCTTCTATGAGTTATTTTTTATTATCTTTTTTTAGCTTGTTCCATTTAGATATATATATTTGACTATCTGTATAAACTTCAGTTAAGTTTTCTACTGGTATTACCAATAAAATTGTAACTATTGCTACTAACTCTGCTCTTGTAGATGATAGCCAATTTTGTACTCCTGCCTGGAAATGACTTTCTTGACCTTTTTTCTTTATTTGGATCCATGCTATCCCCATTCTGGCTGTTTCTTTTCCATGGTTTATTAGGGATCCATCCAAGTAAAACTGGAATTTCTTTTGTTCTTCAAGGTTTAATTGTAAAATTTCTTTTAACCAGTTTTAATAAATTCCTTCTTGAATGTGTTCTTCAATTATCCTTGTTTTCCATCTTTCAATTATTATATGTGGTATTTGATTTTCACTTTCTTGAGATATTGTAGTACTCTAGATCTTGTTTACTATTTTACTCTCCAGTATTTCTTTTTTAATCGGAATCTTTAGCTCTTTAACAATTCTTGTTGATTTGCATTTGTTCATGAAAGTGATCTCATGGAGCTTATTTTTATTTTGATTTATGATGCAAAAACCATTACTGAGTATATCATTTGCATATTTTCTGCACTGGAACAAAATTGTTTTCTGGACTTCTACTTATTCTTTATAGTTAAAGTGTACCATTTCCTTTTTTGATCTTGAAACTTTTCTCCAAATTAAGCTCGCTGGACTTTTTTTCAGAACACACCAGGTTTTTTGTCTCTTGTTCCTTTTTGGGTAGAGTTTTGAATAGTTGAATTCCTAGGAGATATTGTTATCATATCATTTTTTCATAATTTCTTCTATTGTTTTTGATGTCAATAGGTATAAGAGTCTGACATGCCAATCTGAAATTGGTCCTTTACTTGTTCCCTAAAGAAGTTGAATCAACCTCCACTCTTTTAGCCTCATGGTTTTCTTCTCTATAATCTGATCAAGATACATTAGTATGTTGTTGCATAGAGATGAAATAGCTTTTCTATATTCTTGCGATAGGTATTCCTGAATTGAGTTATTTCCTTTTTTCTATTCAAAAGTTTTATTTGATTTCCAGCTTTGAAAAGTTATTTCTAGATTCTTTGTAATTTTAAGTATTTGTATAGAGAAGTTATCCTTGTCCACTATTTGATCTAGTCTCTTACAGTTAAGCAAGTTTTGAGGTTTCTAGTGTTTTAGCTATACCTGTTTAAGCCTGATAATTGTTGTGAGACCTGCTAAACCTTTATCATTTAATCTATTACAAAGATCTATAGCTTGACTTTCTCTTTGTAATATCCACATGCTTTTGAGACTATAGATTTTAAGTTAGTATACTACACTATTAGGTATCAATTTGTATAATGTACTTTTGATCTTAAATAGTTTTTAAAATCTGGTTGTTAGATCGTTGCATGTTTTCTATAATAATATACTATGCTGTATTTAAAATTCGATTCTTGAATTAGAATTCTATTTAAAATGTAAAGGGCTTGTTTGTCTGTTATTTTTTTCTTTTTTAGCATTCTAGTTATCAAATCGATTTCCCTATGAATTTTCACCATCATTTCTACTGAAGTTTTTTAATTTTCTGTCCATATACCTAGGAATCTAGTATAATCATTTCTATTTAACTCTTTTACCTCTTCTTTGTTTATTCCTGCTTTGATACTCTTAGGATATTGGCTAAAGTTGTTAATAATAATAAGAACTGATTTACTACTATTAATCTATGAGTCATTGGCTTTGTAAAAAATTCTTGCTGTTTCTAAGATTTGTTCTATATTCTCTTTTGATCTAGCTATATATATTGTTGTCATCCATAAAAGCTATTGCAGCATGTCTGGATTCCAGCTTATGTTCTTTCTTTTCATCAAAATCTAGGTTTCACTTGACTGACATTATGTATCCTTTGTCTTTGTTATTTTGAATTTGGCATAATAGAGGGTCATAAAATATTTTTCATAGTAGTGGTGAAATGGTTTCTCTTTGATCAATACCATCTCCTACTACTATTGGTTCTGTTAAATCATTTTTATATAGTATCTTGAATTCTCTATTTGCAAAAAGGCCCATTATAATTTTGACGAATTCTGTTGAAATTTTAATTCTTTTCATTGCATTTTGTAGCATATCCAAACTTATAGTATCATATGCTTTGGCTATATCTTGGAAGAGTATTCATAGTTCTTTTTTATTGTCTCTGGCTTTCTTACAAATATTATTCAATACTTGAATAGGTTCTGCTGTACTTTCTCCAGGTAGATCTGCAAAGTTTGGACTCTTCAGGATATTATATGTTTTGCAAATATTACTGAGTCTATTGGTAAGAATTTTTGTAAAACATTTTTGGATAACTTCTAGAAGAACAATTGGTCTTGTGTTTTGTAGTTTGCAATCCCATATTTTTGGTTTGACAATTGGATAAATGTGATTTGTTTTCATCTGTCAGGAGTAATTTCATGTTCCAAGAACTTGTTCAGTATCTTTTGAAGATATTCTTTACCTTGGAAGCTTAGTTTCTTAAGAATTTCATAATATATTTGTAATCTATCAGGAGCTTTATTGTTCGGTAATGTTTGTAGAGTTTGCTGAAGTTCTTCTTGGAATATGGAAGCTAAAAGTCCTTTATACCATATGTGATTGATATCTATTCTAGATTTGTACTCCTTTTTCCAGTCTTCAGTCAGATGGTCAAAATTAGCACTTTATTTTTTAAAGGCTTCTTTATGATATTTTCAGAGTTTTCTTTCTATCTCTGATTTGTTTGTTATAATATATTCTTGTCCATTGTTTATAGTCTTTACTCTATCTAAGACAATTTTGACTCTTTCTCTATCTAAGTTTGAGTTGATCATTTTTCGTTGATTGTCTCTGAGATTGTTGTATCTCTATTCTAATACTTTTTTAATCTTTTCCTTTATTTTCTTACTTTCATCATTTTGGCAAACTGTTTTTAATGTTTCAATTGTGTCCTGAATTTCTTTTTGAATTTATGTCCAAGGCATGTTCTCTATACTATATTGTAGACATAATTATCAATTTGAAGTTCAGGATAGTGTTTTTTATTATGTTCTTATATCACTATATTGAGGATCTGTATGTCTTCATGTGCTTTGATCAGCTTTGCTTTTTTAAACAGTGTATTGAGTTTAATGGCTCTTC
>CAJVPT010007279.1:0-10214 GCA_910592055.1 Acaulospora colombiana
AAAACATGTATTTAAAGGTTGTCTTTTTTCTTTACTGACAACTCAGAGTTGTCTGCTCCTAGTTTACATTTAATAAAAGTTTTCCTTTAACTAAGATACATAATAATAAAATGAATTCCTAACATTGCACATGTTACAATTTCTATATTTTGTGTTAGGTTAGTACCCTTGTTTTCAAGTTGTTGTAGACTGAAAACTTCTTTCTTTCTGTTTATCTCTTCTAAACATTTGAGAAGATCTTCTTCTTCCTTCAGATGGAAACTCAACCATTCATTTCCATTGATAAATTCTTTGTAAAGAAGGTTATGCTTGTTTCGTAGCAATTTTAATATGCTACTCAGGTATATCTTGGTTTCTTCTTTATTGTCCCTTGGAATATTGACTGTTATTGCCTCTACTTTGTATTTACCCTTTTTGTTTATGAAATAGGTGTTTGGTATTGGAGTTGCTTGCCTGTTTTTTATAGTGTAAAAGCTACACTTGCTTATATTGTGACCTTGAATTTTGCCTTTAAGAGTTTTTGCTTCTATTTTCTCCTGTTCTTGACCTTACATCATAGTTATTTCATTATCTACTGTTGATCCATTTTCTACATCAGTAGTGATTTCTATTGGAATGGATGGTGTTTTTATCGACTTTTCTTTAATTATATCCAGATATTTATCTTCTATATAGGGTTGAAGTAAATCCTCTTTCTTTCCTTTTCCTTTATACCAAAGAAAGGTGATATGTTGTATAAGGATTTGTTCCTTGTGAAATATTGTATTATCTATTCCTAAGATTTTGGCAATAATGCTGTCTAGTATGGTATATATTTCTGGAGCATCTGTCATCACGCCATTGTAATTGGTTATACTTTTTTGTTTGGCAATTTGTTGTATAGCCCATAGTTTGTCTATTTCATTGTGCTTTTTCGCTAATTGAACTAGCATATCAATAATATCATCTTCTCTATTGTTTACTATCTAAAGTATTTGCTTTGTTCATGATAAGGTATATATGTAGATTGATATTATTATTATATTGTTGTATTGTATTATAAATAGTTACATAAGCAGATTAATGTATATCCTTAGTACTATTTTAATAATTGTTAACAAGCTTTTACGTATAATGCATGTTGTTTTGACTATAACCTTGTTTTTATATATGCCTTAATCTTGTTTTGATTAGGCATGTGTCATTTCTCCTTTTTTGCTTAGGTTGATTACCTATTTACACTAACTTTGTTGTGTTTTTACAGATCCCCGACACTCTGTTTATGTTAATCACTTTTTGTTATAATAGTTGTATTTGAAGATCTTATTAATTTAAGTCGTGTTTGTTATGTTGTTGTGATAAACTTTTGTCAAACTTGTTTTGACAACATCTTTTTACATATATATGTGTTTGCGCTACTCTGATGATGTGTTTTGATATATGTAAAGATAGGGTATATACGTTAGGCTGTTTAGACCTTGGGGAGCTTTGATGTCCTTCTGGGTCTTGAAGAATTTGAGGTTTGCTTGATTTATTGAGCAAGTTTATTTGCTTTGAGATTCCTTGTAGTGTCAAAAAAGGTGTCAACCTATACTGGCCTGGCTGCAAGCTTTGTGAAGTTGATATTGGCTCCCCTTTTCTAACTGTGAATCAGTTTATGTTGGCTTATTTCCTTCTTCTTAGAAAAGAGAAAAAGGCCAAGGTTGTTGATATATGTTGTGTTTTCTCAGTGATCACCAGACTAAAACTATGTACGAAGTGTTGTTCTGTGCTAAGATGTCTCTTGTATGTTGGTGTTGTAAGAGTATATGTCTTGAGTTGTGTATGTTGTCTCTTTCCTTGGGTGTATTGCCTAAAAAAGAAATTTCTAAGAATCTGAAGGATTTGCGGAAAGAGTTTTTTTTTATTGTAAACAAGTTCTTGTTTGTTACTTCCTGGATAATTTGTTCTAATCATTTAACTAAGTTATATTTGTTTCTTATTTGTGTGAGATTTGTGAAGCTGTAAATCATAATTGTTCTATAATTAACCTTGGTCTTAAAGGCCATATCAATATATATACCTCTGTCTTACCAGGTTTCAGATTTATAAATATATGTTACCAATTCTTTTTTAATGATAATTCTGACTCCTGCACCTATTTAATATTTTGTGTCTCTTATTATTCATATCATATATAAAGATGGGTCCCTAAAGGAGGAGGCAGGGACATAAGTCAAATGTCCTTCACTAGGAAACATTAAAATTTTTAAATTAATAACTATAAAAAAACTACTCGCAATTGTTTTTCATTATCTAAATTATTGATTTATAGCATTTCCTAACTTTTGTCCCTATTAAAGTGAAGAGCTATGAATTATGTCCCTCAAAAAAGGACATAAGTGATCTGCGAAATTTTATATGCTAAATAATTTAGGGACCCATCATTAATTATATATTCATCTTCTTCTTTTATCCATTTATAATTGTATGCTAACCATATTTTTATGATTCCTATCATATCATATTATTCTTTTTTTGCAAAGGTTGTAAGTAAAATTTGTTTTTTCTTTTTATTGATATCTCTAATGATTATTGTACTGATCTTTCAGTTATTGACTGTATTGTTGTTTATATATAAGGTATTTATTATATTTGTTGATTATTTTGATATTTAAGTATTGCATTGGATATATTATCATTGATTCATCTATCTTTATTGAGATTTTTTCTAGTATTTATTCTGTTATTTTATTGTGATGAGCTGGATCCTAACAAGCTTACCAGTTGTGAGAGTTTGAATAGTTTGATTTTTTTTTCATCGTAGAGCTCATTTTGTTGAGTTGTTTTTTATATACTTCTTGTAATACTCTGATATTCTAAATGTTGATATTTAAGGTTGTTTCCAATGTTATCTTGTCTATTGCTAGGTTCTCCTCTAATTTTTTCATGAGTTTATTAATACTTTCTGGATATTTATTGGTGCACTCCTATTCAAAGACATCAATCCTTTTGTCTAGATTTTTGAGAAAGTTTTTATTTCTTGAATTTTGCTTTACAAGAAAAGGAGTAGATTGTAGAGATCTCCTTCTACAGAGTAGTTGTTTATGTTACTTCAATATTTGATAATGTTTGTATAGCTTCTGGGATTGTTGGTATAGTTAGAATTATTGTATCTATGGTTTGGTGAGATCATATATCTGTTCCTTGGAAGAGTTCTTGAGTTGTTGGATCAGTTAGTATATTGTCTCAGTGGTATGACTTCTGGTTTCTCTGAGCACAGAGAAAGGTTATGTTCTGATGAGCTATATATAGATATAGTCAGGTTTCACAATTGACTTATTGTGTCTGTACTTCTTTAATAATATATGCTGTTGTCTTTGCTACTTGAAGATCTTCCTGTATCTCGAAGGTAAAGATGATAAGTTTTTTGGCCTGATTATTATTGTTCCAGGGAATGTAGTATAATTTTGTTTTCGTTCTTGTAATAATTATTGCTAGATCTTGGGATAGTTGATTAAGTTTTGTGCTAAAGTACTCTCTTTCCTGTTTTATTTCGTGTGTTATATAAAATGGGAATATTCTACAAGAGTAATAGCCACATCCAATTGACCATTTCCAACTAATTTTTATATAGTCTAACATATTTGTGAAAGTGATATTGGCTGATAAAAAGGGACTTGCTCTTTGTATGGTTATGTAATTAATACTAATTTGATTGTCAAAAAACTCTGCTAGGTCTGTTTTGATAAAATATTGTAGAATATTCTATACTCTAATGGTTTAGAACTTGTTTTTATATGATCCTGGATAGTCAATCCTTCTAAATTTGGCAAATTTATTGTTTATGATATTGATCTTACATGTCTTATCTAAATCTTTTTAATTATTGAAAATGGTTACAATCTTTGGGTAACTGGTTGAATATTTATAGCACACATGTTTTAAGAAGTGTAGCCCTGCCATTTTTTGTTTAATTAGTTTGATTTTTTCATCATGTGATTGTCCTGGAACTAGGTCTGGATTAATGAGGGTTTTTCCAGATCTCTTGGTTTGTAAATAATCCATGTCTTTAAATATTCCTTGCATGTTTCCTTAAGTCTCCTTTTCATAACTGAAAGCTGTTTGTTCAGTAATATTTAGATAAAAATTTTGGACTGGTTATATAGGAGAGTTAGGGTTGCTAATAATAATGATAGTAATAAGAGTTGATTAGTCTTGTTTGCTCCCCTGCCTTGCTGACTCTGTTGTCTGGGTTGAAATCTCAGTTTTCATTTTATTGTTTGATATAAGAGTTGTTGCCTTTTTCTTTCCTTTCTCCATCATATTTTCTAGTGTCTTCTTCTGAATCATGGATCTTGTGCCAAGTGGGATATGTTGAGCTAAGTTATAGGAGTTATTACCTTAGGTTTTATGATTCTTCTATTGTTTCTTGTTATTCTATTTATTTATTTGTTGCACTTCTGGTTTCTTATAAGGTGGTTATATTTTTCTAACTATCATTAATTGATAGTAAAGAATTAGTTGATTTTTGTATAATTGCATAAGAAGAAAATTTTCAGTGGTTTGGAATTTTTCAGATAAGAGTTTTTTTCAATTCTTATATTTATACCTTTTTATATATATGAATATTATATAATCAATATAGCTATTCTAGTATTATATTATACATAAATTACTTTATGGTCTACTAATTTTCTATTATCTCTACTTATAGTTTTTTATCTTTTTGATATGAATAAATTGTTTATACATTCCTCTGTCTTGTAAAGGGTATAGTGATAGTCAGTAATTTATTGTTTTATATAAGCTTCATCATATCTGAGTATCCATACATTGTTATGGGCTAATTCGGCAAGTCCATCACTAATCTGTAGTACCTTGTGTAATCCAGATAACTCACAAATACTCACAAATGACACAAAGAAGAGAACACATCCTATAAAGAATACTTAAGGAAGGCAAAGGCATGGTAATTGACTTGGCTGAAGGTAAGTATCTCTTTATTGAATTTTGGTTCTTTGGTATTTTACTAACTCTTATCTCTATTCTCAATGAGGACTATTTTCTTAACAAATTTAGCTCTGCCTTTTCAGCATACATTTGTAAACTATTTATACTTTTCTAACTAGCAATAGATTATCTATTTTATAATCAACTATACTAACTCTAAGCTTTGCTAAACTTTTTATACTTTTTCAGATATACATAGTTCCCTTATCACCTTATCTATAGTTTCTTATTTTGCGACACTCAATCTTTCATGCCAACTTTCAGGTTTTGGATTCTAGACCATTACGCATAAATAGTATTATCCACATGTCCCATGACAACATGATCACAGTAAAAATTTTGAATTTGATCTGACTTCTTTGTTCTTTAATAATATAAATACTCTAATTTGATCTTTTAACCATATACAAAAAACATTCACAAGAAATTTATATATTTTTTGACTAATAAAGTTTTATTACTTTCCTTAAACCAACTTGAAATAATACTTTAAGAGTTATCTTTAACTTTTCCTTCCTCTTATAAACATTTTCTTTAAACAAAAACTTGACTTTCAGTGATTAAAGTCATGAATACATTTTTTCTACCAAAGTTCTAAAAGAAATAAAAACCAAGTGATACCACCTGCTTACCTATTAGAGAAATAATATAGAACTTTTTTGATAATAGGAAACTTATATTGAAGATAACTACCCACTCTTTTGTTATGTACTTGCTCTAAAAATATTCTTTCTTAGTTTTTTCTGTAAATTTTGTCTATCTCAATTTGATGCTGAATTTTGAGTAGCACAAAGTTTTTTAAATAGTGATTTATTACTAGAAAAAATATTATTAAAAGAATATAAACAAGCTTCTATTGGTTACTTTATATATCTGAATGTATTTTCTTAGCTCCATAAGAATTTGAACCCACTTTAAAACATTAGGCTATAATAATATGTAAATATAGAACATAGTCTCTTTTATGTTAGTACCTTTGATAAAAAAAAAAACTTCAATAGCATACTATAAGAAACTATTAAGTGAAACTATATCTATAATAAGACTCAAGGATATATAAAAAGAGGATAACACCTAAGAAGTATTGTACCTATCTTTTAGAAGTATTGGATTAATAAACTGGGAGATTTATTATTTGTATCAATCAAAAGCAAAACCAACATACAGTTTTAATGAAAAAAAACTATGGCTTAACTTCTCAAAATAGTAATATTATAGAGAAAAAATATAATATTTATCAAATCCAATAAAGTATAAGTCAAACATGTCAAGACTTTCTTTTTAGGATAGAACTATTACAATAGCAAAAAAAGATAACAAAGATACTCCTTATAGTGCAGGAGTTAGCATATGAGTAAAAAAAAATTTTAAAAAAAAATAGTATTAGTGGAGAAGGCAAAAAAATACATAATAGTAGTTGTCATACTTATAAAAAGAAATAATATCTGTATTGTCTATATTTATATTTCCTTAAATAAGCAATGAAGTAAAAAGATAAAAGAGAAAATATAAAACTTTATCAAAGAAAAATACAGATAGAATTTTCACATAATAATTATAGAAAACTTCAATACTATATACAACTCTGCAAAAGATAGAACATTAACTTTCAGAATAATATTTAAACTATATTTATATCCAGAAATTCCATTATTAAACTTTTTGGATGAATTGGCTTTCATAATATATAAATATTATTGAAAAAAAAGAACAAAACTTAACAAGATAGAATGCTATTAGTAGTAGTCGAATAGATTATATATGATTATTATAGAGTCTCACAAAATTTCTACTACTATATTTTGATAATAAAACTATAAAAAAAATTATAGGCAATGCTCACATAATGCTACTGATAATATTACATAATAAAATCTATTTATAAAAGATATTATCAACAAACCAGCCATAAAGAATGAAAGAAAATTGATATTAAAGAATTAATAGTAGAATAATAGTAGGTATTTGGGAAAGATGTAAACTATAAGTTTAGAATAATACTAAATTTTTTGTTATAAGAAGAGTCAAAAGAGAGTAAAAAAGAAACTCAATTGAACTTAATATGGGAGGTATTTAAAGAACAAATATATAAAATAATATACAATAAGCTTGCAAGTAAGAAAATATCTATTTCACAAGAAAAACACTATAAGCATAATTCAGAATATATCAAATATAGCTGAGCTCTTTAACTAAAAATATCTTCAAGAAAACAGAACCCTCACAAGAATCTATTAAGCTTCAAGCCATTAATGTAGCAATCAATAATATAATTTTTTTTTTGGTAATTGGCTCATCCTATGCCTTCTCTGATGCTTTATTAATAAAAGATCATATTTAGGAACAATCAGGATTAATACTTTCCTATATTGTCTAAGGATTTACAGATCACTAGAGAGAAATAGAACAAAGAGCTACTATTTATACAACTCGATCTATATCTAATCTAACAAGAATAAGAAAAGTATATTATCACCTAATGTAAATACTCTCTTTTAAAAACAATACGAGGATAAGTCAGATACACACAGTTGTGCATTGCTGAACACATCCCTTAATCAAGAGTTAGCATTATCTAGAATACACTAATACACCTATCAATTGGCTTGTTGCTACCTACTAGTGGGGCCTAATATGCCAGGACTTGCCTAAGATTTCCAGCACCATCCGATGCTGGAGATCCCTTATACTAGTCCAAGACTAGTCAGTATTGAAATTAAAAGAAAAAGAAAAAAAAATAGAAAAAAGTATACTAAAGAAGTCTTAAGACTTCTAATTTTCCAAAAGACTTAATTAACTGTGATGTTTATATGTATACTGATTGATGAAGTGGTGTTTAATCATTGATAAAGTGTATTATTATAGATTTTTTAACTGTGATAGGTCAGGTTCCTGTATAGATTTCAGATCACAGAAGGCTACAATTTTAGTCATGGAGTCTTCCAAATTGTTAGCTTTAAGTGTTAATTTATCTTGTACTGTTCAGATGTCTTGGAGTGGACTGTGTGCACAACTTTTCCTAAATGTATTGGAAACTGTGCTAAGATTGTCAGTGTCTTTGATATTGTAGGTTTTTAGTTCTTTTGTTTAATTAATAGTATAATAGAGGTCATGTATTTCTGTTTCTAGGTCATCCATATGCTGGTTAATCTGTGTTAGGTCTTTTTTGATAGAGTTGACTTTATTGCATAGGTGTTGAAGAAAGTTGTAAATGTCTTTGAGTGTTGCATCATTCTTTGGTTTGTAGTTGGTATTTATATCTTTGGTTATTTCTTCATATTTTTGCATTCTGACAATGTCTGCAAATAAATGTTTGTTGTAAGTGTTTAAAGTGGTGGTGGGAGTCTTTGTTACTCTGCTTTTTGCTGGTCTAAACTTGGTGTAGAGGTAACTAAACTTTTTTATATTTTGTTTCTTTATTTCTTGTATTTTTTGTCATCTCAAATTGATGGGACAGTCTTTGAGCATATGGTTTATGCTGAAGCAGATGTTGCAGATTTTTATGAAAATATCTACTCAAGCTAGTTGTGTTGTGCCCAGATAGGCTGATATGTATGCTGCTTGTTGTAATGATTCTTTATCTGTGAAGCACAGAATGGCGAACCTTTTTCTGTTGCATTGTTATATTCTAGGAATATAGCATGTTTGTGCCTTTGTTTATTGATAATGTTTTTCAAGTCATGGCCAGTGGTACTAGGTAATAGGTTTATGAGTCTCAGAGCATAAGTATTTTTTTCTTTGTTGATTTGGTTTGTGTTTAGGAAGGAAAAGATTCTAATTAGATTATCTTTAAATAGAATTGTCTATCTGTTACTAATTTGATTATAATCTTGTTGTTGATAATATTCAATATTTGCTGATTGCCACATGCCGATTGTCTGCATTTTTATGGCTTTAATTTTTCCAAATTTGGTAAAAGCTGCATAAATATTTGCCCATAATATGTTTAGAGAGATATCTCATACTCTAATTGTCTTGTGTTTTGCTTCCATGCCATTGTAAACTAGTATTTGCTATATGTGAATGGTAAGGTTATCATCAATTTTAATGTGTTCATTAAAATTAATATACGAAGATAGTACAAATACAGAATATTATTAATCTTACTTTGTTTAATTGGCTATTTGCATATAAACGATAATTGTCTGCTTCCAGTTCCAGTTTTTGCCTTTTGATATCTTCTTTTCTGATGACGATGTAAAGCACCTAACTATTCGTTTATTTGCTTTCATAAGGGATTAAAATATGGAGTCATGAATTTTATTAATTTGGGTATCAACTTTTATAATATTTTTTTATTCACATTCTCAAAAAAACTTCATCTACCTTCAGTTTATATTCATTAGAAATAGTTTTCATTAAGACCTTCATTTCTGTTCTTGCTTCTTCTGATTTTGGCTCATCTTTGGTAACTGGTTTCACTGGTTTTGCCTCTTTACTACTTCTCCTAGGTTAAATTTTTCAGTGCTTTCTTAAACTCAGCAAACTTTTGATTCTGATATATTGGTTGCTCTAGATTCTATAACAACTATAGGATCAAGTTCAGGTTCCACATATTTGAGCTGATCAATTTTCTTTTTTAAATTCTCTATTTCATTTTTTTGCTACTTTGATTCTTTGAAAAACTTGTTGTTAATATATTCCATTAAGTCTAATTGTTTTACAAATTCAGTATTTTCTCTTACTAGTGTTTTGACTCACACATATAATTCTTTATTTTCTAAATAAATTGATTGGTTAATAAAGGTAAATTTTAATAATTCGGCAATAATTTAATTCTAACTTTTTCAATATCCTCCCTGATTCAAGTTTTGGATGGCAATTCAACTTTTGACATTGATATTTACATAATTTCAGATACTAATATTTCAGGCAATACAATAGATGGCTTTTTTCTAAACAATTCGATAGCCATAGTAGGGATTGAAGATTTGGCACCAAGTGTTACTAATCAAACTGTTGCTGCTTCTGATGTAGTTGATGTTAAGAAAGTTTGTGATGGCAGGGAAGATTGTGAAAGTTGTGAAAGTGAGGGTGGCTATTCTCTGTAAAAAAAGCATGTCCAGTTGGTTTTTTTTGTTCAGACATTTTAGGTATCAGAAAGAAATATTAAATAAAGAGATATTTAAATAAAATTATTCATATTGTTTTAATACAATTTGGGACTGCATACATATTATACTATTATTAGTTATATTATATTACAATTCAGAGTCATATACTATATTATACTATATATTATT
>CAJVPT010007280.1:0-10214 GCA_910592055.1 Acaulospora colombiana
TATAATATATGACTAAAACAGTTTATTTAATTTTAAAGATTCTGGGAATTATAATCTATTGAACAAGTTTTTTTTTTATTTTTGTTGAGTCATATGTCTATTATACTGTATATAGATACAAAAAATTAAGGATATTTTTTTTAAAAATTTAAAAATTATTTGAAATTATCTTTGTTTTAAAAAAACTGACAATTTAAGTATTACCAGTTATTATATTTAATTTTGTCAGATAAGTTTTTTCAAGATATTTTATTAAATTAGAAGTACCACCTCCACTATAAGTATATATCATTCTGCAATATTTACAGATAGCCTTTTTATCCTCTTTAAAACTTGTACTCCTTATAAAGTGTTCCTATACTTTACTTCTAGAAATTGTTGAAGTAAATGAGATCGATTCCAATAAACTGTATGTATTGACATTTTCAATATTGATATTGTCATAGCTAGTTAAACTGCTATTTTCATTATATGCAAATAATATGCTATCAAAAGAGTTTTCATATTTCATTTTTAAAAAAAATAAATTAGCAAAGTAAAGGATACAATGAAAGTAATCAAGTAGCAAAACTATAATATCACAAAGAAATGATTAAAAAATCATCAAGAAAAGCAAGTATTGAATTTTTTTTAACTTGCCTTTTATATTATTTTTAAAAAAAAAAAAACTATTTTTATTTCCTAGGTAGTTCAATTTTAATTTCTTAGATAGTTTGATTTTAATTTTCTAGATAGTTCGATTTAAATGAAATTAAATAATTATATAACAATTTATATAGACTGGTGCATATCTGCATATCTGATTTGAATTATATTAGGTTTAATCTGAATCTAATTTGATTCAAATTTGATTTGAATCTGATAATTTTATAAATTTAAAATTTGATTTGATTTGAATTTGATTGGATTAAAAATTTTGAAATTTGATTCGATCCAATTCATATCTGATTCATGGATAAATCAGGTTCAGATCAAAATTGTGAATATTACCTATCAGGGTTTTCCTTGATCAAATGAGACTCAGTCTTTTCCAAATATATTTGCTCTTGGCAGTTTTCAACGTATCACTAAAACTTATTACCAGTCTCCACAATAGTTGTTCTCTTTGATAGTCATTAGTTTTATGATCAAGATGATCTCCCATTAATTGTTGTTATAGTATATTATATTTTGCCAGATAAAAATGATTAAAGTCTATTTTATCTTCTATAGGATGTAGTTTTAACAAGAAGTGGATTTCTTTCCTATATCCATTAAGAAACTTGAACTAATTAGAGGTTTCCTTGGCTTATTTTTAGAGTTTGCACATATTCCAGATGGCAGAATTTGTAGGATTTCTTTGATACTAAACTGGTCAAGGTTGTGTAACCTAATTATACTATGGTTGGGTAGTATAAATTCTATAAGTCATATTGTGTACAAGTGTACATATAATTAGTGAATATGCATCTTATGCAATGTGATCTATATTGCAAAATTGTTTTAATGTGGAATTAAACCAATAATTCATGGATAGTGACCTGGAAACATACCTACTATATTATTGATCCATAGGTCTTAGATTATAGAATAATTATTTAAATATGAAATATGATATATTTATATTCCTTTATAATATTAAAAAAATAGAAAGAATTAATTAATCACTCTGAACATAAATTAAAAGTCTATTTTATAAAAAAAATTTCTTCTTAATACTAAAGAAAATTAAAGTATATAAAACTGATAGCTTCAATAATAGTATATATTTGTTAGTCAAGCAAATTGAAAAGAAAATTCTATAGTATAATAATATATATTAGATTTAAAAGAGATCTTTTTTATTGCAACTTGAAATAACTTATTCATCTATATTGAAATAAAAAATTTTAACAAAAGCTAAAATCCATAAAAATTTGATTAAATTAGAATAGAAGAAAGAGAATTTAAAACAATAGAGAAAAAATAAATCTAAAATAGATTGAAAAATCTTTTGAATCAATTAAATTTTTAATACATATTCCATATATCATTCAAATCTAACAAGAATAAGTATTTTTTTATAAACTTGATATACAATAATACTAGTTGAAATTATATCATTTAGTAGTCAGATTATTGTTAAATTTAATTAAAAATAATAATAAAAACATCGAAAAATTATTTTTAATTATTATCACTTAGTATTAAAATAATTATAAAAAATCAATATAAAATTTTTAATATGTTGTAACAAAAAAATTTAATATAAAATTTAGCAATATGTAGGAAAAATTTGATATAATATACAAAAAATTTGCATATTGTAATAAAAAAAATTTTTTTTTATACTATGGCAAAAAATTGGACAAAAAAAATTATATACTGCAATAGAAAATTTAGCAAAAGTTACAAATACAGTATTAAAATTTGATAAATATTTAGGAAGTTTAACAAAATTTATGAAATTTATTAAAAAATTACAAAAAATTTCAAAATAAATTGATTAAACTATTCATCACTTTCCTTTTTCTCTTTCTTCTCTTCCATTTGCTCTTTTTTTCTTTTTAAAGATTTCAGTTTAATTCTTTTAAAACTAGCACCAATTGGTTTTCACTAGTTAAAATTATGTCATTTAGCTATTAAATTATTGCTGTAATTGATAAAATATAATAATAAAAGATTGATGAATTATTTATAATTGCTATTATTCAGTATAAAAAATATTGGTAAAAAATTAATAAAAAAATATCTGCATACTGCAGAAAAAAATTCAACACAAAATCTAGCAATATTGTAACAAAAAAATTTTTACATACTGCAGCAAAAAATTTTTTTTATATAATGTAGTAAAAAATTTGATAAAAAATTAATATTGTGGCAAAAAATTTGACAAAAAATTTGATACTATGACAAAAAAATTCAATAAAAAAATTGCTGTAGCAAAAAATTCAGCAAAAAATTGATACTGTAATAAAAAATTTGATAAAAAAATTACTTGACAAAAAATTCAACAAAAGTTATAAATCCAGTATTGAAATTCAATAAATATTTAGAAGTTTATCAAATTTTATAAAATTTATTAAAAATTACAAAATCAATAACTAAATTATTTATTACTTTTCTTTTCCTCTTTCTTTTCTTTCACTTGCTTTTCTTTTCCCTTTAAAGTTTTCAACTTGACTCTTTTAAAACTAGCCCCAATTGGTTTTATTTTATCAAATGTTTTATCAAATTTTTCACTTTTTTTTTTTCTAATCTAACTATTTCCAAATTTCATCCATTTATGTACTTTTTCCAGTTTATTTCTCACTTTCTAAATATATTAATGATTTCTTATATTCAATTATTTTTCATCTTTTAAATTTAACTATTGATTCATTATCCTTTTCTATTGTAATAAAAATAGTCTTTAATACTATTGGATAGTTATTTTTAGTTATGATCTCCATTCTATTTCTATTTTTATCTGTTTATTTATAATTATTTCTTTGATATTCTTTAATATTCTTATTGATCTTAATTAATATAGATTACTTTATCAAATATAGCATGTGATATAATTTACTGTAGATCAGGTAACCCAGGAGGTCCAAGTGATCCAAGTGATTCATTTTTACAAGTATATAGGTAGTTATAATTTGCTCAAAACTAGGATAAGTTGATAGATAACTTCATTTAACTTTGGAAGTTTCAAAATAACTTACTTTTTTTTTAAGAGATTGAATATCTTCTTTTGACATTAGAACTAAAGGAATTGTTTGAGTTTTCTTGATTTATTAATAACTTGAGTTTTGAGCAAACCAAATTTCTTGTAAAATATTATATGACACTGTTTGAAAAATTCTGAATAAAACTATTTTTAAATATTTCTTTAATTATTACAAACTGCTTCTTTGATTCTTTTGTTGGAAATTGTTCTTTTAAAAACAATTATACTTGAATATACTTGTCAAATATAAATTTAACCATATTATCTTTTTTTTCTTGTTCATATTCTGAAATTTCTTTCAAACTATATATTCAATTTGACAAACCTTTTGGTGATATAATGTCATAGAAATATAAATTATTATAATATTATTTACAAGTCAACTGGAATACTTGAATTGATTTCAAATATTTATCCAAATATTTTAATAAATCCTTTAATTATAAGTAATTATAATTAATATTTTAATTATTTGGCATAAAATATTTTACTGAAAAATATCTTTTCGGAATACTAACTATAATTATATACATTTATTCTTCTTTTAGTAGAGTTTTTTGAATTAGTCTCACTTTTTTCAGATGAATGAACATTTGTTTCTTTAATTATATCAGTTGATTTATTTTAATATTTGATAACTTTCTTTGATCATTATTAATAAGTGATTGTATACTTTTAATTCTTTATATACTTTTCTTAATTATAATATTTGTTAAAAATTAATGCTTATAATATAAATATAGAATATTATTAATTTTACTTCTTTTAATTAGCTATTTATATAAAACAACAATTGTTTGCTTTCAGTTTTCCAGTTTCTGCCAACTGATATCTTCCTCTCTAATAGTCATGTAAAGTACCTAACCATTCATTTATTTGTTTTTATAAGAAATTAAAATATGAAGCTATGGATTTTATTAATTTAAATATCAACTTTTGTAATATTTTTTTATTTACATTACTTGAAAAAACTTTATCTACCCTTGGTTTATATTTGTTAGGAATGGTTTTCATTAAGGCTTTCACATTTCTTCTGGTTTTAGCTTATCTTAAGTAATCAATTTTACCAGTTTTGCCTCTTTACTACTTTTTTTAGGTTAAATTCTTTAGTACTTTTCTAAACTTGACAAACTTTCAAATTTTGATATATCAGCTACTCTAGATTTTACAACTACTATAGAATCAAGTTCAGGCTTCACAAATTTGAGTTGATCAATTTTTTTTTAAAAATCTTATATTTTATTTTTTTGCTGTTTTGATTCTTCATAAAACTTATTGTTAATATATTTTATTAGATTTAATTGTTTTACAAATTCAGTATTTCTCTTTCTAGTTTTTTGATATATATGTAAGTTTTCATTTTCTAAATAAATTAGGTGATTAATAAGAATAAATTTTAATAATTCAACAATAATTTAATTCTAACCTTTTTTAATGTTCTTCCTAATTTAAGTTTTAGGTGGCAATTCAACTTTCAGTATTGATATTCATACAACTTCAGATGCCAATATTTCAGGCAATACAATAGATAACCTTTTTTAAGCAATTCAACTATCATAATAGGAATTAAAGATTTGGTATCAGGTATTACTAAATTAACTGTTAATACTTCTGATGTAGTTAATATGAAGAAAGTTTGTAATAGCAGGGAAGATTGTGAAGGTTGCAAAAGTAAAGGTGGTTATTTTTTGTAAAAAGTATGTCCAGTTAGTTTTTTTTGGTTAAGCATTTTAGTTTTTTTTTTTTTTAAACCCATGGTCAAACTAGTACTATATGTTAATTAATCATTATAAAAACTAATAGAGATATATAGAGCAATTGCATTATGACTAAACTAAAAGACTTGTACTAATACACTCATCAATGGCTTTCAATTCTCAAAAAAGCTTTAGCCTCTAAGTGCAACCTTGGAGATAATATTTTACTCTAGACTAAGTTTTGGATAAAAACCTTTCTAACTCACTCATTATTGTTAGTAGTTTGTCACTGCTTATTATCTTTCAAGGAACTGAATTCAAGAAATTACAAAAAGGGAAAGGAAAAATAAAAGAAAAGAGGAATA
Organism: Acaulospora colombiana; assembly: GCA_910592055.1. NCBI lineage: Eukaryota > Fungi > Glomeromycota > Glomeromycetes > Diversisporales > Acaulosporaceae > Acaulospora > Acaulospora colombiana. Next base: position 5,733 of record CAJVPT010007280.1, read on the forward strand.
TCTAAAAATATGCAAACACATTACATAAAAATAAAAAATTAAAAATTAAAAATGTTCCATGTTCTTCAAAGAATCTTTGCTAAAAATCTTTTCTTATTAGGAGTCAACCCTTCTAAGATATTCTTCTTCTTCCTAACCATCTTAGAAACTTATCCATCCATACTCTTGATTATTTTTTTGTGACTATCTAAAGTACTTATTGTCTACTCAGATCCAGTGTCTTGCTCAACACTTCCTTTCTTTTAGTCTTGATTTTATATCCACCTATATAGAAGAAAATAACTAACAGTGGACCTTAGATTCTTATGTGACTTTTTAGTCTTGTTTAATAACTCTTGATATCTTCCAGCAGTCACATTTAGTTAAAAGAATTTTACTAATATTCATTTTGATTGTGATATCATTATATAATATCTGGAAAAATATATTCTCAATCCTAGAGAAGGACAGTGTTTTATATTTCTCTGCTTTTTAGTCTTACAATTTGATTAGAATAAGAAAATAACCTTCTTCATATACTTTGCCTAACTGGGATAATAAAAAGTTGAAGGCCTCAGTTTGAAAAAATAATCACCTTTTTATTATTTAGGAAATTTAGTGCCCATTCTAATGGCCTTATAATTTCTTTACTTCATTTAAACTTCATTTGGAAAAGTGGAGAAGTTTGTATTCTTGATTTCTCTTTTAATCATTAATGATGTCATCAGAACATATGAGGTAACCAATAGAAACTTGTTTACATTTAGCTACTAATATATTTTGTATTGACCAATTAAATGCCAGGTGATAATGTGCTACCAGAAATTCAGGATCAAACTGAGGTAGATAAAATCTTTCAAGAAAACTATAAAAAACAATAAGCATATTAAGAGGGTATAAAATAGTATATGAAAAGGTGGAAAATAAGCCTTCACTTATTAACAGAACCTCTATTTCTTATCGCTTCCAGCTCTATAAGGTGACACACCACTTGTCAGTTCTTTTACTTCCTAGAACTTTCTTGCCTTTAGTAGAGAAAATATGTATTTGAGTCTTTTTAGGTCACTAGAGACTCAAGTTTTTATTTAAATGAGTTTATAAACAAGTAAAGAAGTGTATGAGAGATAAATAAAAACAAGTTTTAGATTGTTTTAATAAAAGTATAAAGACTTTATTAGCAATGAAATATAAAACTTCTTGTAAACATTTTTTTTATATGTAATCAGAGGATCAGTAAAAAGAGTTTTTTTTTGTTTAAACATTTTGGGTATTAGTAAAAAAATATAAGGATTATTTAAATAAAATTATTTGTATTGATTTAATAAATTTGAGATTGCATATAATATTATACTATTATTAATTATATTATATTACAATTCAGAATTATATACTATATTATATTATATATTATTTATCATATTATACTTATATTATATTATAATTCAAAACTATTTAATATATCAATTACAATTTTATCACTTTATATTACTATTTATCAATTTTAAAAAATATCAAGTAAGTGTTCAATTTCTACTTTACTTAATGAAAATTTAAGAAAAAAATTCTAAAAAAGTGAAAATTACTTGTGACTATAGTAAATGCAATAAATCACTTATTAATTCATGAATAGAATTTTTCTATAGATATTAAAAAACAAAAGGCAAATATTTAACAAATGAAGAAACCATATTTTGATATAGAATGAAAAATATTTTATCAAGTTAAATTATATTATTAAGTAATAATTAATAAAATCTGAAATTAAATAATAATAATAATAAATAGATAATATATTCAAATATTATTTGGCTTAAAAATATAAATTTTCATCAAATTCTAGTAAATTTTTAATAATCATTTTATATGGATTTTGTTATAGATTATAAACTATAGAATTTAATTTAATTTAAGATCTGTGGATCTATAGCATAGAGGTAATGCTCCCAGGTCACAATCACAAGGTTCAAAGTTTAATACTACATAAGAATCAAGTGAAAAATAAGCTATCAATGGTACAAAGATCTCATCTATCCCATAGTAATAATTCAATATCTTAGTATAACCATAACAAGGAATCGACAGCTTATTATGACAGAAAATCAGTCTTATATGTAAACTGAAGATCAAAACAGGTTTCATATGTGGCAAAACTAAGTGGTACAATATTCTTGATCAAGACTGATCCTCTATCAGAGTGGCAAAGTTGGGCAGTAAGACATTTCAATGTTTAAAGAACACAAGATAGGTTTCCTTAAGAGGCAAAGATGAATTGCTAAAAGAACAGGTGATTATAAAGAAAAAAATAAGATAAGCTCCCTATAAAATATACATGCTAACAGGAGTCATAAAGATTCTGTATAAGAAACTTTTGATACTAGTGATGCTAGGTATCTTAGGCAAGTTCTTGATATAGTAGTCTCCCTATACAGGAATAACAATAAGTTATCTGATGAATCACAGTTCTAGAAAGCATTACTTTAATAACAAGAGGTTTAAAAACATGAATGGTACCCTATTAAATTGATAGGTTAAAACATCCCCAGATCTTTTGACTTAATTAAGAATTAAGAAAAATTCTATATTATATAGTCATATAGTTCCCTTATCCTGATTGGTTTGTGAGACATAAATAAATGCTTCTTGTACTATTTATTAATCAGTAAATTCTTAGACAATATAAATAATTACTTATCCCAGTTATCCTTAGGATCTATCGTAATAATTAATAAAGATCTTGATGTTGATACAAGAATAAGCTAACATATTAAAAAAAAAATAAAATAAAATAAAATAAAATAAAATTTAATTTAATTTATCAAATAGTACAACAGATGCATTGCTAAAATTTATGAAATTGGTACTAATTGAAATTGATAGAGAAGAATTTGAGCTCTTTTGTGGGTCTTTGTATATCACTAACAATATACTTAAATTATTAGACTATTTTGTTAGTTTTGTAGTATATCAAGGATATCACAAATTATATAGACAAGATGATGTTCTTAGTTTTCAAAAAAACAATCAATTATTAGATATAAAGTATATTTATATTAAATTTTCTAATTTGGAAATAAAATAAAAAAAACTTATAATTTTTCACTATCTACACAATTATAATTATTAAATAAAAATATAATTAATTAGTCTAATTTAGTTTTTTCATATTCTAATATTTGATATCAATTATCATAAATATAATAAAGTCTAAATTTTGAATCTAATTTTTGACTTTAGGTAAATTGATTAAGTATTGACAAACCTCTATACAATATCTATAATAATGATATTTTAAAAATAAAAACTTCAAATTATTTTTTAGCAAAGATATTGCTGATTTGTATTTGAAATTGATGCTAAATATCAACTGATTTCAAACATTTAATAATAAAACATATAATACTGAAGTTATATATGTAGCTATTGCAAATTGTTATATGAAATATGATTTAAACATGAAAATATATTAATTCTTGACATATTACCAGGTTCCAGTAAACCAAGTTTACATCAAATAAATTATTATCTTTTTTCAATTGTTAACAAATTAATATAACTATAGTAAGAAATAAAACTCAATTCAACTATCAAAAATAAAAAGAAAAAAATAATTCAGGTGGCCTTAATTTTAATTTTATGTAATATTCTTATATCACAAAAAGTGTATAGACATATTTTAGCACTAGTATCATGTCATTGTTGCAAGAAAAATATCAATTATAAAAATAATTATTATAATTTTGGTAATATGAAAGATATAAACAAATAATTTATATTGAGAAATTTGATAACACATAAATGAGATTATATTGAATAGATGTGCTATAACTTAAATATAGTATAAAAATGTTTTGTTAGTGAGAATAATGTCAGATAGTCAGAATTCTTTCATCTATTTTATTTTAATCCAATTAAACATTTAATTATTGCTCTTATGTACTGTCTTTTCTTAGATATTGATAAATAGCTTATTAAATGAATATGGATTGAAGAAGAAATACTAACAAATAATGTATTAGATAAAATACAATTAATGATAGAAATATTTTAAGTGCTATCAGATATTGGTCAAATTCCAAGAAAAGTAAATAGTGGCAAAGAATTTTTGAACTTTACTGCTAATTAGTGAAAAATTTTTTTCATAATATATATATCTATGATTTTATAGATCAAATTTTAATGAATTTTATTAAGATTTGTCAAATTTTAGTATGTCAAATTTTAAAATGAAATTCATTGAATAAGGCTTATGAAAAATTAGTTGCAATAATTAAACTAATAAAACAAAAATATAAGAAAGAAAAAATTACTTTAAATTTTCATAATTCATTATATTTATATGAATGTGTATGTGATTATAGGTTATTGTATGCATTAATTTAATAAACTCTTTCTGCTGATCCTCTGCCCACATACAAAAAAAATGTTTGCAAGAAATTTTTTATTTCTTTGCTAATAAAGTTTTAACACTATCCTTAAACCAACTTAAAGTTTTACTTTAAGAGA
>CAJVPT010007281.1:0-10213 GCA_910592055.1 Acaulospora colombiana
TAAGCTTTGAGTTTTCCTGATTTATCAGTAAGAATTACTGTTTACAGAGTTCCTTCTAGTGCCTAGAAAGGTGTAAATCGACACTGGCCTGGCTAGAAGCTTGGGGAGTTAATATTGGGCTCTCTTAAGCTTATTGTGAATCAGTTTGTGATTGTTTTTTCTCTTCCCTTATAAAGTAAAGCTAGTATGATACTGTGTTGCCTATACTTCTCTTGATCGATAAGGAGAGCTTTGGGAAGGTAGTTGACTATTATAGTTTGTTGTTAAGTCCTAAATCTTTAAAGGATAAAGTGCTTTTGAGGCTGGCTTCTCTTTTTCAAAAAGTTACCAAATAAAAAAATTTTTAGAAAAAAGGGGATCAGTGGAAAGAGTTTTTTATAAATATTTTAATTCTATTTTCAATCTATAATCTTTTTATATTATATATTTTTTAATTTTTTCAAAATTGATTATATTATCCACTTTCATATTTTGTTTATAATTTTTTTTCTTGATATTCTAATTACTTTTATAATTAAAATTTTTTTTAATATAACATAAAAATTCAATATACTGTATATATTTTGACTTGACTTAAAATTTGTTTTACTAATTTAATAAATATTTATTTATTATATTATTTTTTTATTCTTTTTTTTTTTTTTTTTTAACCCGCAGTCAGGTCAATATGGCTTGTCCATTTTATTGTAAACATATTTGGTATTTATATATTTTATGACTTTCACATATTGACTCACCTGTCTACAAAGTTTAACCTTCTCTAGATGCAACTTAGGGGGTGATATTTTACTCCCTTTATGGCTTGGATTATTCTTTAGCCACTCAGATCATTGCCTACAGCTCATCACTGTAATATTATTTTTTTATTCTTTATTTCTATTTAAAAATTTTTTTCTATATCTTTTTTTTTTTTAATAATAGTTTTCAAAAGACTTTAAAAATAATTTTTGATTTACCATTTTATATTCTTTAAATTATAGTTGTTTTCAAATATTTGAGTTTACTTACTATGTTTTTATTATAAATTTTAGCTTTAATAATTAATTATATATTTAAAAATTATTGAATTTATATATATTGTATTATTTTATTTTATTTTATTTTTTATTGAGAATAATAAAGCCCAATATCATTGAAGTTATGGTCATAACCATATATAGAAAGATCTATTCATATATACAATATTATATATTATCAAAACTATCTATACAGATCTGTTTTAGACAAGTCAAGATATCAAAGTATCCATTTACGAGTGATTCCACTCATATTACTTGTTGCTAAAAAAAGTTCTACTAATTTACTACCTATATTTGTATTACCTTTCTATGACCTTTATTTCTATAAATCCTAGATTTATAATATAGAAACTCTTTTATTTTGTTCTATCAGATATTCTCTTTATAATATCTATTATAATATATCTATAGAATACCTGTATAGAGTCTTAAATATCATCTTGTTTTATTAATAATTTTTTTTATATGACTTACTATAGTTTACCTATGAAATAACTATATAAAGAGAAGTTTTGAACAAATATCAATTTGATAAAAATTCTCTTCTAATTAATATGTCTAGGCTTTACTATTCCCCTTATTTTTATAACTTTTTGCAAATTTTTAATCTATCTGTAAAAGCTAATAGAACCTGTTTTGTGATAAGATAACTTCAGTATCAAAACTAGTTAAAGCATCTTGTAATCTTTGAATATCCTATAATCGAATAGGATCTTAATCAAATGTGACAATAATAAGTATCATAAGATAAATAATATCTTTTTATATTACTTAAGTTTAGATAATACTACCTCACAATGATATTGAACTTAAAAATAGTACTTGGTAACCTGGGAGTACTACCATTATGTTATTGACTCACAGATTATATATATTATATTATATTTTAATACTTATTCTATTTTTTATATTTTTAAAAAAACTTTTTATTAATATATTTTAAAGTTTTATTATTATTAAATATTTTTATTTTTTTATTAATTATTATATAATTTATAATAACAGTCAATTAAAATCTTTCAAAAGTAAATATTTAATAAAGGAAAAAAATTTTTAACAATAATAAAACTTTAAAAATTATATATAAAAATTTTTTGAAAAAATAATAATAAATAAAACTAATATTAAAATACTATATAATATATATAAAGATAAATTCCTAAAAGAGGAAACAAGAACAAAAGTTAAATGTTTCTTATTTGAAAACATTAAAATTTTTAAATTAATAACTATAAAACAACTATATACAAATATTTTCTATTATTTAAATCATTGATTTATAATATATCATCTTGATTTTTGTCCCTATTAAAATAAAGAGCTATGGATTTTGTCTTTTAAAAAGAGACATAGGTGATCTGTAAAATTTTATATATCAAATACTTTAGGAATCCATTATTAAATATATATAATATTTATAATTTTTTATTATATAATTAAGGATTTAAAAATTGTCAAAGTTGAAATTTATTATAATAAGTGGACTCAAACTTTTGAAAGCAACTATATATTCTTATAAATTAAATATTCTAATAAATATTTTATTTTATTTTATTTTTTTTTTTAAACCCTAGGTCAGGCTAGATACATGTGCTTTATTAAACATTTATATACTGTATATTTTAAATAATTTGCTAAAACTAAGACTTTACCTAACTCACTTATCACTGTTTTGTCTTAATATATCAAAACTCTAAGTGCAACTTTGAGAGTGATTTATCATTCCATTAATGGTTCAGGTGAATACCCTTTTAACCTTTAATTTCATTGCCCGCAAATCATTATTGCAGATTATTATCCATTATTCTGACCAAACTTAAAATCCAACTACTTCATTTCATAAGTAACACCTTTAAGTAGAATTTCTTTCAAGCTTTTATTTTTTTGAGTTTCTTTTTCTGGTAGAGGATCTTTACTTTTGGGGACTGATGGTTTTAAACTATGTGTGCCTGAAGGTTGGTTGATTTTTTCTACTCTGTGAATCCCCTGTAAATATTCCCATTCGATTATCTTCTCACATCTTTTGTTCTAAATTTTTTTTCTTATTTGGTTGTATACTCTTCTTTGCATTTTTAACATATATCTTTTTGCCTTATTATCAATTCTTTTTTCATGACATTTCAGATTTGCCATTTTTAGAATTAGATCTCTTCTTACTAGCCCTATATAAAAGCTTAGAGTGTCCTGACTGGTTTTTGAGATCTATTCTATCAGTTTAGAGATTCATTTATCTATTTCGGCCATTTCTTCTTTATCATAGATAATCAACCTTGCATGTTTTTCTTCTACTTTTTTTTTTCTCTCTTGTAAGAATTCTTTGAAGTCTCTAAGGATCCTATTTTGTCCTTTATTCCATGCTTTCTGTAATTGTTTTTTGTATGCTGGACACTCTAGTAAATATTCGAAAGTTTCACTTTGCTGACTATATACAATACACTTCACTTGTTTGTAAAGGTCAGACCTTCTAGTTGCTAGCTTGTTCAGAGTTGGTAGCTTATCATTCATTAGCTTTTTTGCTGGGATTGTTTAAAGAAAGTATTCTAGGTATATCTTTCTTTCATTCTTTCCTATACAAGATCACAAGTATAATCTTGCTATTCTATAATTTGGTGACTCTATTTTTTTTCAGTTTTGTTTTGTTATGTCCACTGGAAAGCAGTTGTTTTATTGTTTACTTTTTTGACAAACTGTTTTATTGGGTCATCCAGCATCTTTTCTTGTTATCTAATTTTTGTTATAATCTTGTATGAGGTCAACTCTTTCTATTTTATTGCTGGGAGTTTCAAAGCTTCTTTGGCTAGGACATCTGCTTCTTCATTGTAGGGATCATTGGAATATGCCTTAACCTTGATCAGTTGCAGGTTTATAGTCTTTTTCTTTATCAATTCTAACATTCGTGCCTATAAGGACCAGTTTTTTCCTTTAACTATCTTTTGTAAGTTTGTTTTGGATCTTCTCTTTCTATTGTTTTCTACTTGGAGATACAGGCCTGGCTATCTGTATAGATTTCCACATCATTACTCACTGGAACCACTAGAAGTATTGTGACAATTGCTACAAGTTCAGCATATATTGAGAAGGATCAACTGTCTACTTCTGTCTGAAATCTATTTTCTCTACCCATATCTCCTATCTGGATCTATGTGCTCCCATTTTCATTTCTTCCTTTACATGATTAATGAGTGATCCATCAGAGTAAAAGATTAGTTTTTTAACATTGGATCCCAGGTTATGTTGAAGTATTTCTATTAGATGGTTCTGATATACTCCTTTTATAATATTGTCTCTAATGATAACCTCTTTCCATTTTTTGATATCTATCCAATTTACTATATTGATTGGAGCTAATGTTTGAAGGTTTGAATCCATATTAGTAACCTTTTCCATTGTTCCTTCTAGTGATTCCTTGAAGCAGGGTATTGTTAGTTCTTGAGCTCTTCTAGTTGACTTTCTTGTATTGAGATATGAAACTTCATATACTGTATATTTTTCATATCTTTCTCTAATATACATTTCCCTTCTTGTTTTATATTCTCTGAGTATCCTGGGAATCTTGTAAATATTGTCATTTATTATCATTACTACAATAGTTGAAGTGTTGATATTGACTTTGTGTCCTACTTTTATCTATTGTAGTTTGCTCCAGATTATATGATGTCTAGCTTTCTTTGTAATTATCCATAGTTTTTGTCATCTGTCACAGTTTTAATTAATTGCAACATATTTTGGTTTTCACTTTGTTCAATCTCTTTTTCACATACTCATACATTGGCCTATCTTATTACTTGGAAGAGTTTTGATTAAAGCTTGGAGCCATTTAGGAATGGATCCTTTACTGGTGTTTTGAAGTAGTTGGAGCATTCATCAATCTTTAATTTCCTTAATAGCTTGATCAATTAGCTGGTCTATATATAGCAGTTTATTGTTTCTTAGTGATGGTATGGCTTTTCTATATTCTTTTACTGTAAGGTGTTCCTTAATTAAACTATTTTCCTTGCTCCATTAGAAGATTTCTTGCCATTTCCAACTGTGAAAGGTTATTTCTATATCTTTAGTCAATTTCATTACTTGGAGCATGAAGTTTCCTTTATCTGATAGATGATTTAGAGAGTTGTATGTTAATAGGTTAAGCAGTTCCCAATTCTTTATCTGTATTTGTTTAAGTCAGATAATTGTTGTGATTTCTGCAGGATCAGGATTATTTAGTCTATTACACAATTCTTTTATTTGACCTTCTTGCTGAAGCATCCAGATGCTTTTCAGGTTGTGAATCTTTGAGTTATATATTATACTATTAGGTATAGATCTACATAGAGTATTCTTGTTTTTAAAGAGCTTTCTATATGCTATCATTAGAGTGTTACATATTTTCCAGGATAGTATACTATGCTGCATCCTAAATTTTATCCTTGAAATTAATACTCTGTTTAAAATATACAGAATTTGTTTATTTGTTAATTTCTTGTTTTTAAAAGCTCTGATCACTATGTTAATATCTTTTAGCACCTTCTCTTTGAGTTCAACTACAGTTTTTTGATTGCTGGTTCAGATTTCTAGAAATCTTATATGTTCTGCCCTACTGAACTCCTTTATCACTTCTTTTTCTATACCAGCCTAAACTTCTTCTGGATAGCGATTAGAATTGTTAATAGTAATTAGGACTGATTTATTATTATTGATTTGGAAATCGTTGGCTTTGTAGAAGACTCTTGCAGTTTCGAGGATTTCTTCTATATCCTTTTTGGATCTTGCTATCCATGTCATATCATCCATAAAGGCTATAGCTGCATGTCTTGATTCTAGTCTTCTTGTGATTTGTCCTTTAAGATTTGGATTCCAGGTGACTGACATTTTGTATCTTCTTTCTTTGTCATTCTGAATCTTGCAGAGTAAAGGATCATAGAATATTCACCATAATGGTGATAAGATCATTTCCCCTTGATCGATGCCATCCCCTGCTTTTATGGATTCTGTGAGGTTATTTTCAAAGATGACTTGAAATTCTCTGTCTTGAAATAGGCTCAGCATGATCTTGATAAAACCCTTTGATATTTTGATCCTTTCTATTACTTTGACTAACATATCCAGACTAATTGTGTCATAGGCTTTAGCTATATTTTGGAAAAGTATCCACAATTCTTTTTTATTTTCTTTTGTATTTTTACAGATGTTATTGAGGATTTGGATTGGTTCTGATGTACTTTCTCCAGGAAGATCAACGAAGTTGGGACCTTTGAGAATGTTATTAACTTTACAGATACTTCCCATCTTATTAGTAAGAATTTTTGTAAAATATTTTCTTGTGATTTCTAACAGAACTATTGATTTTGTGTTTATTAGTTCATACTCTCATGGTTTTGATTTGGCTATGGGATATATATGGCTTTGTTTCCAACAAGTGAGGGTTACTTCCCATCTCAAGAAGTTATTTAACATTCTTCTTAGGATTTTCTTTCTATCCTAACTTAGTTTCTTAAGCATTTCATAACTAATTTGTGACTGTCCTGATGCCTTGTTGTTTGAAAGTATTCGAAGTATTTCATCTAATTTCTCTTATGAGATTGGCTTGAGAAGATCTTTATACCATAGTTTATTGATATAATCCTTGGATCTATTCTCCTTTTTTAAGTCTTCTGTGAGGCTATTGAAGTTGATATCTCTTTTTTTAAATGCTTCCAGATAATATTGTCTTAGTTCTTTTTCTATTTTGCCTGTTTTGGTTGTTATATATTCTGTACCATTCTGTGTGACCTTAAATCTGTTCAGCACAATTTTGCTTCTTATTTTGTTTATTAGGAAGCTTACCATTCTTCTCTGATTGAATTTTAGGTCATCGCATTGTTGTTCCAAAGCAACCTTAATTGTGTTTCTTGTTTTTTGACTTCAATCTTTTGACTTATAAATTTCAATCCCTCTATTACATCCTGGATACCCTTTTTTAATAATGACCAGGGTATGTTAGAGATGCTATGTTGGATACAATAGTTTTCAATCTGATGATTAGGACTATATATTGTATTGTGTTTCTTTATTGCCAAGCTGAGGGTCTACAGTTTGACTATTTTTCTTGATGCTTCAGACTTCTTGAAGAGCTCTTTTAGCTATAGGGCTTTTCTGTATGTAATGAATTTCTATATTTAGGTTTTTCTTTATGTATAATTGATTTCTTGATTGCAAGCTTGTTGAAGGCTGTTTTGTAGATTTGTTCATTGAAGTTTTTCCAGATCTTGTTTGCTTGATTTTCCCTTTCATTTTTATTGGATTCTTCTTTACATAGGAATTCCAATATTTTCTTGAACTTGTGATCTAAGTTTTCACGAAAGGTCTGTCATTGTTCTGGAAATGTTTCCTTAATATCTATTCTTCTTAATTGTTATTTAGGTGACTTTATGGTGTTATTTCATGTAAAGTTATAGAAATCATGGTATGGTCGCTTCCTATAACTTCTTTTATCTCTTTATTATCAAATCATAGTAATGGATATCTTGATAAGCTTTGTGATATCTAGATATAGTCAATTCTACTACTGCTTGTTACATCCATCTTGTGAAAATCTTGTTTTTTCCTTCCCATATGGTTTGTGTATCTATAAACCTCCACTTATTAAGAAAATCAAACAGTGGAATTTTAGAATACCAAGAGGATTTGAATTTTGCTTTGGAAGATGAGGTTCTATTTTCCAATGGATTGTAAGTAGAATTAAAGTCTTCCATTATAATTGTATGAAAGCCTTTTCTATGTTTTGTTTTACTAAGGCTGATTATTTTTTCTTGCACTTTTTTGCACCTTTGATTATCTGATGGAATATAGATCTGTATAATGCAGATCTTTTTCTTTTTTCATCAGCAAGTTGATAGCTATAATATATTTATCTTCTTCTTCAATTGATACCACCTTTTTCTCTAGATTTCTTCTGATAAGGAGGCTAACTCTTTCCCCAAAGGATGTGTCAAGATTGGTACTATAGAAGTGTTTGTAGGCTCTTTGTTTGTCAAAAGTCTATTTAACATTAGCTTGGGTAAGTTTTGTTTCATATAAACCTATTATATTTATCACTTGTTCTGTAATTTCTTCAATTAGACTTCTTTGATTCGTCTTATCTGTGATGCCTTAGATATTGTGTATTCCAATCCTAATTACCTTTTTTTGTATGTCTTCCATTTTTTCCTGTTTCTTTTCTATTATTATGTTTTTTCTTTTTTTGTTAAAGAAAATATTATGTTCCTTTTATAAGAATATTGTTAGATTTAAATTATCATATTGTTCTAATGAAATCTCTTTTTTTTTGTATTTATACTTTGCCCTTGTTATTAGTTGTTGTTGAGGATGAAGTAGGCACGTTCACCTCTTGTCTCTTTGGGTTGTCTGTTGTACCATATTAGAAGCGATTGACCCTTCTTCTACCTCTATTTATCTTGTTTAGAGTTGTTTATCCTTCAAGTCTATTTATTCTATCACTCAGTTTTTAAGGTTGGCCAATATGAGCTGCAGAGAGTCTTGATTGCCTTCTGCCTCTGATCTGGTATCCTCACTGGTGATATTTTGCTAGCGAGTTCTTCATCTTCTTATTGACCCTCTATTACTATCTGTAATAGGATATCTAGTTGTTCTATAATTCTCCTGCCTTACTTTATTATTATTCCTTTGTTTTGTTTGTCTTTGATTTCTGGAGTGTATAGGTTTTATAATGTAGGGATGATAATAAGAGAAGAAAAAAGAGGATTTTGTAGACTCATAGCATAATAGTGAATCTGAAGTTGAGTTATTATCTATGTGGATGTTTTGAGATCTTTGATAACATTATTTCCTTTTTTCACTTATAGGGCTGTTATTTTCTCTATTGTTGGGATTCTTAATGCTTCAAGATAGTCTTAAACCTTGTAAGAAAATATGTTGTTTGTATGTCTTGTCCCTATCCTCTCTTGTCATAAAACAGACAACTGTAAAGTTCTGTTTTTTTAATATGTAAGGGTTTTTGGGAATATAGCATGCTTTTGCCTGGGTACCATGTAGAGAGCTCTTGCTATCAAACTAGTATATGTTTTGTTTGTACCCAACAGTCTAGTTGAGTTGATATTTCTCTTGATTAAGGTGACATTTATCTCTTTATTAGTCAACTCTGATTTAGTAAAGATGGCTCTGAATGTTTCAGTACCTATAGGTGTTGTTCATGCTTCTATGAGATTCCATTTAATATGTTTATGAAGCTTGAAATAGACTTTGGCTCTAGTTTTTGTCTTGATCTTATAAATAGAAATATTTTGAACTGTTCTATATTTCTTGAAATGTTTAACTATATAACTTCTGAAAACCTTCTGATCTAGATCTATTAGGCTGATATGCCATATATCAAATCTATTTTTCCCTTTGAATTCCTAAAAAATTTTTCTGTTTTTCCCTCTTTTGATCATATAGGCAGAACATAAAGTATGAGAGATTATTTATTAGATAGTAAAATTATCCTCTTTATGATTTATCTCTTCTATACATTTTAAGACATTCTCTTCTTTTTGTACCCAAAAGGTTAAACATTTGTTTCCATTGATAAATTCTTTCTTTAAGAATATCTTTCTCTTTGTGGTAGTTTCAAGGTATTGCTTAGATAGACCTTGGCTTTTTCTTCTATTTCCCCTGGAATATTGGCCGTCATGGCACCAAGTTTATATATTTTTTCTCTTTCTATAAAATATGGATTTGTCGATAGGGCGAAATCTATATTTCTTGTGTTATATAAACTATAATCACTAATGTTGTTATCTTTTATTTTCTCTTGAAACCTTTGTATTCTAGCCTCTTCTTGTTTATGATCACTAGTCATTATGATTTTATTATATATTGTTAACTCAGTATCTATATGTTTTGTGATCTCCATCAGTTGACTTTTTGGCTCATATGGATCACTTGTATTCTTGATAATTTCTATGAATTTGTCTTCTATATAGGGTTGTAAAAGATCTTTTTTTTTTCTTTTCCTTATTACCAGAGGTATAGAATATGTTAAGTAAGGATCTGTTTCTTATGGAATGTTACTTTGTCTATTCCTAGAATATTAACAATAATATTATCTAGGATAGTAAAAGTCTCTGGTATGGAAATTGTTTCTTTTTTTAGATCTTCTTCTTTTTTTTTTTTTTTTTTTTTTTAACCCTCTGTCAGGCTAGTTGCGTGCGCTTTATTAAACAAAAGTAAGCTAT
>CAJVPT010007282.1:0-10210 GCA_910592055.1 Acaulospora colombiana
GAAATGAAGGTCCACAATTTGCCAAGAGGTCACCACCTGAAAGGAGTCTTCCTGCAGTTGGGAACTTCGTCACTTCTACTACTACTGATATCTCCCAGACACAACAACGGCCCAATAGGCATGAAAATAGAAGCTCTCAATTAAATCATGCTGCATTCGAGACAGGATCCAGAAGATTTATGCCGCCTTCTCGAATAAATTCTGATTCCGTGACATATAAACCGCATACATCCACTTCGAGTGAAACTATACGGAATGTTCCTCAGTTTACCCCGCAAAAACGAGTTCCAATGGGTCCACCTCCTTTGCCCAGTAATTCAAGATTCAGACCAGGGACTTCACGATAAGAAAGCTTGTGATTAGGAGCGTTTCTAGTCCTTTAAAGCTCATTGTGGGCGTTCTTTATAACTTATATGTTAATAAAAAAAAACAAGATAATATCGTCTAAGATAAAAGCAGTGCCCATTGCATCATTCCATTCTGTGGGTCGAGTTGCTTAGCCTCCACCTTGAATCCCACCATGACTGTTAGTGTTTTCGTAGTCGGCGGGAATGGCTTCGTTGGTACGTTAATGCTGTATACGTACTCTTGTGACAGGTATTGAACGGGAAACAGGTTCAGCTGTTTGCCGGTCGGCGGTTCGACGAGGTTGGAAAGTCCAAAGTATAAGGTAGGCCATTTATTGAATAAAAAAATCCCGTACTTTTTAATTCAAATTCTTCTCAGCAAATCAGGAAAGCCATTCACAACGCCGAATGGGCATCTCCCTGCGTGGACAGAAAAAGTGGAATGGCACTCTGCTTCAGCTTTGGATCCTGAATCCTACAAATCTCTAGTATCATCTTCAAATGCAATTGTACATACACTAGGGACCCTTTTGGAAACCGAAGGATACAAGCGTTCTGTTCAAAGAAGCGACCCCTTTGGTGTCACAGCCGCTAGTGTGAAAGCGCTCCGTGACAACTTACAAGGGGAAAACCCCTTGAATAAAGCATCAAAAGGAAGCTATTTGAATGTAAATAGAGACACTGGTGCGTAAAAGTTGCCTCTTCTCGGTCAAGTATTGACAATCAAGCAGCTATTGCAGTTTGCAAGACATTCCTCTCTGCAACGCCCCCTCTTGTAGCGGATCAATCAGCCTCCAAATCTCCAAGGACGTTCGTATATATCTCCGCAGAAGATGTCTTTCGCCCTGCTATCCCGTCTGGATACATTAGCTCAAAGCGAGAGGCAGAAAAGGCGTTGATGGAGCTGTGCTCCCAGGCCACCCCTCCAGTACGAAGTATATCAATTAGACCTAGTATGTCGGAACACCTCGGGTTGAGATGCACGTTAATGATTGATTGTCAGGCTTCATCTACCATCCACACTTTCGACCGATATCAGCTCCAATAGCCACTGCGCTCGAAGTGATGGGAGGTATTCATTCTACCCTAGGAGTATTATCACCTATTTCTATTCTATCTAATATTACAAAGCCGCATAAGTCGAACGGACAGGAGAACGAACAACTCGATGGCCATATACAATCAATTGAAAGAGCGGCTACGATACCCCCTATACATGTGGACCACGTCGGAGAGGCAGTTTGTGAGGCCATAGCTAGAGAAGAGGTTAGTGGTCCTGTCGGTGTCCGAGAGATGCGCAAGCTCTTGGGATGGGCTGATGGTGCGGAGACTGGAGACAGTTCGTTTGCAAACTCATAGACAGTTGGAGTCCATGTACCACGCCTTATTTAATGTTGCACACCGTTCATAGGCACACCCTGGAATATAAGAATGAAACTCGTTATATTGTCGTGAACAAAGGGTGAAAAGATGGTCGTTACTACTCAATTGAGTAGCATATGAAGCGGTAGACTAACGAGAAAAGAACGATTCAAGAGAGCCTGAGATAAATCCGGGGAGGGGGGGGGGGATATGGTCATAGATAAGGTCAGGAAATGCCGGGGGTGTGTGACTAGTCCGAGTATGTGAAGTGATGCAGAACGATTAGAGAAGATATGGATAGACTGGACGAATAAATGATGATGTAATGACGCGAGTTGTTGCCATTATATAAGCTGAGCAGGGAGTGAGGTATCGTGGCAGGGGGGTCAAGTCCTTGTCCTTGGTGAGACTTTGCTCTCGCGCAAATCTTTGATGTCAAAGAATGCGCTGGTCCCAAAGAGTACGATTAAGACGCTGGCACATGCAGTAGCAATATTGTATGCATCGCACCACCCGTCCAATGTACCAGGTGGACATCTTTGGCCTAACATGATCATCACAAAACACCCCGTCCACAAGATGGTCAACACGATGTCCAAGGCAGTGCGCTTTTTGAGATCTTGACGAGCGCGTCGCCACGCTCGCTCCATCGCGAGCCCAGTGAATATGCTCCGCCTTCGGGGCGGGGGAGCCCGCTCTTCATCATTAGAGTCCCCGTCATCATCTCGTCTTCTTCGGCGGCCTTTTCGACGAGATGATGGGTGTGTAGACTCCTCTTCCGAGCCTTCGTTATAGTCTTCATCATCATATCGGCCGGGTGGCCCTCTACCTCTTCCAGTGCCAGTATTGAACATTCCAGGATCAACTATGAGATTGACCTGAACGCTTCCGTTACCATTTTCGGGTCCATTTTTCCCAGGTTTCCATTTTCCTTTCTTCTTCTTTCCGCTGGCCGCTGGTTGTGCGACTGGTAAGACCATCATGCCAGCGGGGTTTGTATTATTGGGGTCTTGATCTTTATTGCGTCGGAGGCAAAGCGGAGTGATCACAAAGAAGAAGAAGAGAAGAAGAGGGGTCAATATAGAAAGGACATAGAGTATGTATGCAGCGACGCGTCCGGATGGAGGTGCAGGTGACTTGAGCTTGATAAACTGTTAAGGGACAAAAGGTCAATCAGCCATTCCTATATAAAAGGATCAATATGCATACCAATGCACCATATATACCACTGGCTGCTGTTCCAATGGCAAAGATGGCTTGTAGCCATCGCATGGTTGCGCGTTTCTTGGGACCAGCGGTAATGAGGTTGCCTTTGGCGTCTACACTGCCTACGATGCCTTCATCAGCGTCACCTTGTTTCCAGCCGCGGCTATTGCCCTTATTTCCGAATTCCCGTTCAAGCATTCGTATACGTTCCTCCTTGACGTTATCGGGAACTGTATTCACGCCTTGGGGCTCGTCGTTCGGATTGCCAGATGTCCATGGCAATAGACCCAAGTCTCTTTGTGACTCATTAGGGTGAATATAGGGCCCAAAGATTTCCTCCTCAACAGGCGAGCGTGGATACTCAGGGCCTTTGCCTTTCTTTCCTGTTCCAGCGGCTCTGCCTGATTCTTGCTCTTGTTTGTACCATTTGCGAGCCCATGGAGGGAACGAGGAAACGTCGACATCGGCTGTACCGAGGTCCATCTCTACGGCATCCGGGTGAACCTGCCTCCCTGTCCCGATTGCCCTCGCGGAAGGCGGTGGAGAGCGGGCGGCGAAGATAGCTGGCCCCCGAGGGACACCATAGTCTGCTGGTAAAGAGAAAGGTCTTCGGTTGGGATAATTGATTGAAGTGGCATTTGTGTGACTCGAGTGACTGGTTGTGCCAGCTGAGACTAATGAAGGGGGGGCCATCATAGTATCCTGAGACATTGCAGAAAATGGACGATCTACCAATGCGGCTTCGGTAGGTGGGAATGGTAAGGAAGGTGGTGAAAAAGTCCGCCGGGGGGGAGGACTTCGTTCTTGAGGGGAGAGACCTGGACTAGGAATTGGCGACCAGGGTTCACGAGAAAATGGACGTACTGCAGAAGGTGGAAAGGGAGGATAGGGATCATTCTGAGCCACATCTGCCCTCCGCAGTGTCCGAGCATAATCAGCCAAGTCCAGAGCATCAACCGAAATGTCTGAAGGATCCCTTCGTTGATGTCTCGTAGAAGTGAGATAGTACGGACCGCTATCATACTCTGGTTCGTAGGCAGCTCTCAAGTTTCCTTGGTGCCGCCTAAACGCGTCTTCGTAGGCCATCGCTGGATCGTCACCATCCTGGCCATACGCCCTGGCGTTGCCCCAACCATGCGAGGAATGGGCCAGATAATGATCAATATTCCCCACATGGCCTCTCGAGTTGTCATAGACTGGGGGACTCCATGGCCTGCTCCTCCCGCCTTGTGCTTGTCTTGGGTATGAACCGTGATACGCCATTCATCCCCAGCAGACGTTGGTTATCCTTCTCCAAGTTGTCCAGAAGGAGCGCTGCTTGGGAGTTGCCGCCAGACGGATGTCTGTGGGTGACGCTGGGGCTGCGGCAACAATGAACGTTCGCTTGCTTTGTCGCCCCTCTTGGCCTTCTGCCACTGACTGGCTAGATGTATGTCGGACGTCTAGGACTTTTTTTACCCTTTTTATGGCCGTTTTCTCGTGATCAACAGAGTCCTCTGAACCGCCAAACGGGTCCAGCGACAGAACTGGTGTTTAGCCATCGTCATGCGTTCGTGACCGACCCTAGACCGCAGCCCGATGCCTTGACCAATTCTCCCCGCCCTCCACAAATCCTATTCAACGATAATCTCAATGCACCAGACGATACTTTGTTGCAGATTCTTGAACTAGATGGTGACTATACGGCCGCAGGATTGGCACCAGGCCGTATCCGTACGGTCCCTCAGCGAATCCAACGCGCTAAAGATCCAAACGAGTATCAGCAGGCCCGGTTGAGGTCCCTACGATTCCGAGAATCCGCTTCTCTGGAATGGGAGGAGAAGGAGATCCCTTCACCAGATCTCTCTGACCGTCTTACTGTACTCGAACTGGCAAAATTGACGGGAAACGCCTATGCTCAACCAGACAGCAAAGACTGGTACAGTACTGATGGAAGATGGAATAGAAGTACCCCATTTGGTTGGGACCGTGAAGATAATGGATTCCGTGGCAATATATTCGTTGCAAACGACAATTCTACCGTCGTCATATCAATCAAAGGCACGTCCCTATATGGACAGGGACCTACAGCAGGGAGAGATAAGCTAAATGATAACCGCTTGTTCAGGTATGGCGCCTCTGTTCGTGTCATTCTCAAGCTAAAACTTGCTACAGTTGTTGTTGTGCTCATGTATCCTGGCCCTGGGCCTTTTCTACCGTCTGTGACTGTTTTAATGGTGGATGGACATGCGGTCAATCGTGTGTTGAGCAGTCTCTCCAAGACGATGATTTGTTCTACAGCGTTGGAATTGTACGTTCGAAACATTTGTCTGGGTAAATCATCTCTGACTAATCGAAACTGTATAGAACCTGTACAACAACGTAACGTATATGTACCCCGACGCGAATATTTGGATCGTTGGTCATTCACTTGGCGGGGGTCTCTCGGGCCTAGTAGGCGCCACCTTTGGAGCTCCCACAATAACATTCGAGGCTTTAGGAGATCGACTTCCTGCTGCTCGACTACACCTACCACATCCTCCTCCTTCCTCTTCACATTCAAATTCGGATATGCGAGAACCTTTCTCTCTTCATCCAGTCACCCATATCTTCCATACAGCGGACCCTGTCCCTCATGGTGCTTGTACCGGAGTGAGGTCTCTGTGTGCCAAGGGTGGTGAGTAATTCGTATCAATATCCTCTTATCCAGCCGCTGAGGTCCTAATAGGTTATGCACTCGAGGCACGATGTCATTTGGGCAAAGTTATAGTATACGATACTGTTACCAAGTTCAACTGGTCACTGAGGCTCAAACATCATCCAATAGCCGTTATGATTGGGCAAATCTTGTCCGAAAACTGGGAAGCAGATCTAGGCGGGAGACAAGTTCCTGAAGCTGTTGCACAATTAAACTGTTTTGTAAGTACATACTTGGAAAAAGGTCTTGATTATTCTAATGGGATGATTTAGGATTGTTTCAAGTGGGACTTTATCGATGATTGAGATTACTAGGGACAGTCCTGCGCATTTATTCTATTACGGGATAATTATATTAGAGGCTATAGTGTTATTATAGTGACTAGGACGTGTATTTCGTCATAACGCCTGTTCAACACTCTATCACGAGCATCACTGGCAACTACACTTAGTCCTGAGATTGCGGGGTCGCCACCTGTTGTGGAGTACGCGACTGGGAGCGACTTTGAAGGGTGGGAGAAGGTATCTCTGTCTTCAGTACCCTGTTAGTCTTGGCTCTTGGTACTGGTGCTAATATAAAAATGCAATTTGAGATCAAAGAACATGGCCTTGAGACTCCAGCTCACCGTTTTTGTTTTCTGTCAAGTAAAATCTCCTCAATATCATGATAGCTTCGTCCCGTAAATATCCCATCATGGCGGGATACGGAGGGTGATTAAGATCTTCACCATCATTGACGGTCAGCACGCTACCACAACCTCCAAATCTCTCATTTCCACAGCCATAATAGACGTCTTTGATACCCATCTGACGAAGGGCAGAAGCACACATTATACATGGCTCCACGGTGACATACAGAGTTGTCGTACTGAGTGGCAAGGGATCAAGGGAAGGAGCTGGTGTCAATGATGGTGTTGATAGAATGTAGTCGATTGCTTCCAGTTCAGCGTGTCGTGTGCTCTATTGGGGTCATCTTCAATCGGTGTTTCTGGAGTAGTTGATCGAGTACTCACATTTCTCAATTCGTTCGTGCGATTCCTTCCTTTTGCGATAACTACTCCATCACGGACAAATGCACATCCTACTGGTACTTCCCCGGCATCCATGGCTTCGCTTGCCTCTAACGATATATCAGAGACACATCAGTATCATATGAAGATGAGCTCCATACCATTTCCAATGCAACTCGCATCCACTTTATATGTTCTTCTTGTTGATCCTCTGGTGCGACGTACGTGGACATTTTTGGTACAAATTATGGAAGGAAGAATACCAACGAGTCACGTGATACAGCGGCACACCACTTGCTTTGCCTCCCATCGGCGTCATATACCTCGAGGATCAATTCTCACCGTAGGATGGCCTTACCTGTGCTGGAAGTGCATACTCCTTCGAGCTCATTTGCAATTCCACACTCTCGTTAGTCCCGCTTCCACCGGTGTTTTGCAGAGCCCACTAACAAATTGTTGCATTGATCCGCTTGGTGAATGTAGTGAAAGGCGATAATCTCGAAACATTATTTTCGCGTTTGAGTAGTAAATTACATTCGAATGTTGGTCCAGGATGGGTCAAATACGAGTATAATGGAGGTTACTGGGATTTGAATGATGGTATGTACTCAATTCGGTCTAGTATCAACTAACAAGCAACATTCATAGATGCGGATTACTCCATCTTTGCATGGCGGCTTTCACCTTCCGACGCTTCCTCACCTTCACCTGTAATTTTCGTACACGACCCATTACGACCGCTGCCTGCTCCACCTTCATATCAAAACTTTTCGTATTACGCATTCCGTCCTAAACCTGAGGCAGCAGTTTTGACCCCACCACACTCGATAAACCCGATAGCAGCAAATGCTACAGGATCAGCAGGGCCGTTTGTCCCATCTGGGTCTCAAGAGGTCATAGCCAACGCTCCAACCGATTTAAGGAGACAAAATTCTATTATCGGACGGAGTCAAAGTGTTCGCTCGAATAAATCCAAACGCTCAAAGTTTCGAAGTTCCTCTTCGCGATATGACCATGAGGATGAGGCAGAAGATGGCGTGCCCAAGTACAAGCGTGATTTCATTAAATTTCACGGAGAAAACGGAAATCGGGTTGTTATTGGAACATTTGGACCAGTTCAGAAAGTGGAGATGTTACTGAAGAAGGGCTACCGACATGTATACATGTCACGGCACTTTGCGCGGAGACATGGTCTTGTGCCTCCCGAAGTTGCTCCTGGTTGGGTAAGTAATAATCGTTCCTTAGGTACTTCACAATGCTGACTCGTATCTAGATGGGATACGGAGGGCTAGTAAAGTAAGTACAGATTGATTTAACTGTCTCTTTTGTTATCAATCTCGTGCATCTAATTTCCTGATTGCAGCATGGGTCAGATCCCTATTAAGTTAGGAACAAAGATCACCAAGCACACGGTCTATCTAGCGGAGGAAAACCAATTCGATGTGGTCCTTGGTCGATCGTTCATGGAGGCCCGTCGGGTGCAAACCGACCCCCTTGATTTCTCGTCTGTTGTTTGTATGGACAATGGGGATAAATTAGAATGCAAGATAATTGTAATACGAGATGGAAGGGGCGACTTTGTGACAGTTCCATAGGATTTCACTTACAATTCACGATATTCTTCCTATAATACATCTCATTTATAATCAATTGGAACTATACGTCAGGCTATGCGTTGATGTTTCTCAAGGGAAAATGACCTGGTCGAGTTCTTTGAACCGGCTTGGAAATGAATACTGTACTTTGCATTCGACCGCTACCTCACCGTAAAATTTCAAGCGAGATTACGGCCCAACTCCAATGGGCGGCACACAATCTAAGGACCCGGTTGTATTACCAGTACGGAATGAATCTTCGATAAAGGTGTGAACTTGCATTTCTTCATCCCAACTCGGACCTCACGATCCTGTCATATACCGTGCACCCTTGCTAATTGACCCAAATTCCCAAACTTAATGCCTATATATACATTCTATTTTACCAGTTTTCTCCTGGAGTATTGTCTCAGCTGTCCAACAATCTTGACTCAACAACGACATCACCAGAACGAGAAGAAGCTCTTGACAGACATGTCAGAGAACGGATACATGCCGAACTAGTAAAATTACAGGCAGAGGAAGAGGATGTGAAGAAAGCATTGCGTGCAGCATTGGAAAAGGAGAATTTAGGTAGAGAAAGGGCCATAGCCGGTTTGTCCTTTTACCATGTTCATCTGGTAATAGATCACCAACATAGTTCATTTACAGGGGATGCAAGCGCGGAAGGCGACAGTGAAGCGACAAATGCCGGGTCGAGAGGGACAGCCTCCCTGCGAGAGGATATTGAAGCTGTCAAGCGACGTGCAGAGAAGTATGCTCAACGGAAACAATTGGGAGGGGATACGGCGATAGAGGAAAGCAGACAAGCTTTGGTTAAATGCTACCGTGAAAACCTTCAAAGGCCTTTAGATTGCTGGAGAGAAGTAGAAGAGTTCAGGAAGCAGGTCGGAGCAATTGAATCAGTAAGTAGTGAAGTCCAGGTTTCGCAGTGGACCCCTCGCTGACAACTTGACTAGAAATTTGTAGAGTCACTTAAGTAATAAATATAGAGTCGCTAGCTTTCCGCCTTCCCAAACGATACAGACAGCTTTATAGCGTTCAGACGAGGAAACAATCACAGCAAATTAAACGATTGTGGATGATCCGGGACTCTGCTTACATTGGCACGTGGTTCAAGTGAAGGATTTCTACATTCTATTACACGGTCCATAAAATCGTGCTGAAAAAGAAAGGCAACCCAAGCAATCGCATTTGGCTACATGAGGGTACACGCTCAACCCTACAACCTGCTTGAATAATGACCCAGTCGTACAACCGTGCCTATTTTGTCAATACCCACAGTGGTGGTGATGGGCTTGATGGTTGACAAGGTTCGGATGACCTTTTCAGTGCCAGACTGATACTTTTCTTTGTCATATGCGGTAATGAAGTCCAAACGAATATAGTACGCTGGTAGGAAGCGTCAATGTTATACTTTTAGGTTCACGAAATCTTACCTTATAAATCCCTGATAAATCCAAGCATACCCATACATTTTGTGACAAGCGCATCCAATCTATTGCTTTCAGCTTTGGTTACAACCAGTAGTTCCTGTAAATGTTCCAGGATTTCGTCATTTTCGGTCAATTGTTCCCCATGCAATCTCAAGAATACTGCCATTAATGTCTGCACCATCTCGAAGTCTTTGTGGGACAGGAGCCGCATTTTTAAGGCATTGAGGAAAGAAATTTGTTGCTGTGAGGTAATAAGAAGTCGTAACTCTAGGTCAATAGCAGGAGGAGAGAGGTCCTTTAGAAGAGTGAATAGCGATTCATCTACCAATCGTTAGAAGGACGTCTACTATGAATGGTAGCAACCCACAGTCTTTCTCTTCGTTTTCTCGTAGAATCCGTTGAAACACACTCTCCAGTTCCATTGCTCTGTCCTTTTCTAGCCTATTCGTGGCAGGGGTTGTTTTGGTACTGTGCTGTGAATCTCCCTGTGGAGCTTCCGTATTCCATGTGATGTTCTCTCCAGGAAGTGAAGGTAAAAAGAAGGGTGCTTTTTCGGGAGCTTTTATAGGCTCTTTTGG
>CAJVPT010007283.1:0-10209 GCA_910592055.1 Acaulospora colombiana
TTTTATGACTTTTCTCTAAAAACTACCAAAAAAGGAAATTTTGAAAAAAAAGATGGATCTACGGGAAAGAGTTTTTGTTAAATTGATTACTTTTTTATGTTCATATCTTGCTTTTGGGCTTTTAAATACTCTTTTAGATTTCTTCTTTTCTAAGTTAATAAAGTATTTGATACTCCAAGAAAGATGCAATTCTTGAAAGAAAATATATTGTTTGCATATATTATTTCTATCTTCTTTTATTGCAAAACAAACTACTGTAAAGTTTTGTCTTCTAAGTATAAATGAATCTTTAGATATATAGCAGACTTTTGCTTGAATGTTATTTAATGCCCTGGCTATCAAATTAGTATATGTTTTATTTATACCTAGAAGTTGTATTGAGTTATAGTTTCTCTCAATCTAAATATTATCTCTATCACTTAATTCTGATTTTGAGAAAATGGCTCTTGACATTTCTGTACTAATTGGAGTCATTTATTTTGCTTCTGGATTGAGGTTAAGATATTTGTATCACTTGATATATGCCTTAATCCTAGATTTGATATTTACCTTATAGATATAGATATTTTAAATCTCTTCATATCTTTTAAGGTGTTTAGCTATATAATGTTTGCTCACTTTTTGATCCATATCAATCAAGCAGATATGCCAGATAGGAATATTTTCTTCAGCTTTAGTTTTACAAAAGATTTTCTTATTTAGGTTTCTTCTAGTTTTATGTATATTATTTATGGCTTGTGAATTTATTTGCTGAATAGTAAAGTTGTCTTCTTTTTTATTTGTTTCCTCTATATATTTTAAGTCATTTTCTTTCTCTTGTATCCAGAAGGTTGGCTATTTATTTTCATTAATGAATTCTTTCTTTAGAAGATTTCTTTTTTCTTGTGACAAGTTTAATATATTGTCTAAGTAAGCCTTGGTTTCCTTTTTAGGCTTTCCTAGAATGTTAGTTGTCATCACTTCAAGTTTATAGTTTCCTTTTTTCTTTATGAAGTATGGATTTGTTGATGGGGCTAGTTTTCTGTTTCTAGTTACATATGAGCTATGTTCACTTATATAATGGCTTTTAATAAACCTATGGGTCTATAGCACAGTGGTAGTGCTCCCAGATCACAATCACAAGGTCCATAGTTCAATATCACATGAGGGCCATGTGAAAAAATTTAAGGAATGAAAAAACCATCTATGATGCAAAACACAACCAGGTTTAAGAAAACACCAATCATCTCCATTTCAGTTTCATACAAACAGGATTTTCCCACTTCCAGTTCTAAGTGGGTTTTTCTCCCTATAAAAGGCACAATCTACATGGCTGAACACAAACAAATCTGGAAAAGGTACCAAAACTGGCAATAGCGTCACTTCCATCAGAACCATTTGAAAGGTGTACTTCTCCTTTCACGGAACTAGCAAGTCAAGCCTGGCAAGTTAGTTGGAAGGAATCCAGAAGGATTGAAGATCCAAAAATAGAAGTGTCTAGGTTTTCTAGATAGGTAATAGTAGAAATTTAATCTGACCAGATATTTCCGGGCAACAAGCCGTCCGGTAGATTTTTTAAAAGTAGGGTTCTAGGAATGTTTATCAACATAAATGATATAAATATATATTCCCTACAAATTAAATTTATAAATTATTATATCAAGTTAATAAATGAGGCTGAGCTTCCATTCCAATAAATATAATGGCTTTTAATTTTTTCTTGAAGTCTTAGGGAATTTGGCTCTTCTTGTTCTTGGATACATATTATTGTGATTTCATTATCTATTGCTAATTCACTATCTACCTATTTAATAATTTCCATTGGTTGAGGTTTGAATCTGCATATTTCTTCTAGATTTTTGATAATTTCTAAAAACCTATCTTCTATATAAGGTTGAAGAAGATATTCTTTATTGTCTTTTCTCAATTACCAAAGATATAATAAGTATTAAGTTAAGATCCGTTTTTTGTGAAAGATTGTTTCATTAATTCTCAATATCTTGATAATAATATTGTCTAAGATTGTATATATTTCAGGTGATGCAACTACTTCTTCATTAAATTTGATTCTTCTTTGTTGTAGTAGTTGTTGAGGGGCCCATAGCTTTGAATGCTTATCATGTTTTTGTAAAAGCTTGACTAAGGTATCAACTATATTCTCTTCTCTTTTGTTTACTATTTACAATATTTATTAAGCTCTATTCATGTTTACTACTATATTATTAATATTATATCACATGTTTTTGTGTTGAATCTACTGTTTTGACAAATTTAATTTTATTTACTTGTTTATCAAATATGTTATTTTGATGTTAAACTTATAAATTTATTTGTTATTGTTGTATTTTGGTTGATTAATATGAAGTAAATATATATTTACTGATTGTTTACCTATTTGTTGTTTAGTATTAATCTATTGTTTATTATTTTATTGATCTGTATAAGGTAACTGATTATGTGGGGTACAACTTTATTGATAAGTTTTGAATATATATTATATTTGTTGTATTAAGAGATGTATCATGTAAATATTGTTTTTGTTTGAGTATACTGTGAGAACATATATGTGTTTTGCAATACATATCTGTTGTTTATATATTGCAATTGATTTGTTATCTATGTTTTTTAACTGTTACTTTTGGATTTCTGATATTCTCTTGAGTCTTTGTGACTTTTGAGTCTAACTGATTTACTGGTTAAAACTATTATGTTGTGAAGGTTCCTTTTAATGTTTAGAAAGGTGTTAATTTGCACTGACCTGGTTAAGAGCTAGGAGAGTTGATGTTGGGTCCTTTGACCTTACTGTGATTCAGATTTTCTTTTTTGTCTTTCTTCTTCTCAAAATTTTAGTAGAGTATAATACTATTATGAAAAGTATATACTTCTTTATTTGTGACATGTTTGCTAAACCTTGTATATATCTTTTGAGAAGAGTTGTGTAGTTGTTAGCTCTTGTAGGATCTATTGAGTCAGGTTTAGTGTGCCTTGTTCTTTTTTCAAAAATTATCAAAAAAGAAAATTTTTAAGAAAAAGGAGGATCAACGGAAAGAAAAAAAATATAGCATAAGTATATTTATATATTTTAATTTATTTCTTTTGTAATCTTCTATATTTCAATGAATTAATAAGATAATTAACAATAACTATAATATAGGAGCTAAAAGAGTTTTTATCTAAAATCTACTACGGAATAACTAATCATTTTTAAGATCAAACTTAGAAACTTTTAATTAGATTTGCTATAAGATTTAACTATAGCATGTATCATGCTGCTTAAATAAATATACAGTATACTTATACAGTATATTCTGCTGATTAATAAACTATCAATTTAAACTGGCTATAAGTTAATTAAATTATAATAATACATTAAGTGAAAAATATTTTCGATAATTATAAAGCATGAAAAAATCGGTTATAAAAACAATATAAATTTAATTATCTACTTTGCTATATCTGCTATAACAAACTCATGTACTATATTATACAGTATATCACATTGATCTTTAATACTTATTTATTTTTCTTATTTAAATCAAGGTGATATCAATTTTAAATAAATCAAAAATTCAATAAATTGAATTGCAACAGCAGCATCATTAGTTCTTTTCTTTTCCTTTAGGATTTTCCTAGAATCGGATGGGCGTTTCTTGTTCCGTATGTTCCGTAAGATGGTAATTTAAAGAGGATTTTGCTAAGAGAGTAATCATCCATCTTTCTCATTTTAAACTTCAAAGCTATGTAAACAGATAGTTTCTCCTTTGATAACCTCACTCGAAAATAATAATTTCGGTGTTAGGTGTAGTAAATTAATTCTTTTTAACTCGTTCGACACTTTTATATTTAGTTTGTACATAATAAGACAAGCAATGTTAGGCAAGGTAAATAACAAAAATAAAAAGAAATCTAACTCAATGATATTTCACTTAATACGAAGTCTAAAGGAATCCAGGTCTTGACTATCCCTCAAAGACAAATGGATTCGAATAATATAATAATAAAACGGTATTAGTGTTGTACAATCCAAATTATGCGAATTGTGGTGTATTTGTATTGATGAAAAAGAATGCAATGGAAATAAACGAGAATAATATTTCGCTTCAACAGAAGCGATCTAACTGTTTAAGTTCTTTCCCGCTCATAATTGCTTTGCATAGATATCATCGACCTAAAGGTAATGCATCGTTGGGTCTTGGTCGATTTCGCTCGGTTAATTCAATTTTCCTGTTGATAATGAGATCAAATTTAGATGATTAAAATAAAAAAGAATGATTAGACAAATCCACGGACGATACTTACGCATACCACGCGCCTATATACAAAATATGATTAAATAGAACAAATGGTAAGAATTGACCATCATAACATTATTATCAATACGCCAATGATAAGATCACTAACCTCCGAGTAAAGTCAAAAAAATGCCAAGGCCATTCGTCGGAGTTATTGTCAATTTAAATATTGCGACTGCCAAAATGATTGATAGAACTTGTTTTACATTACCGGCCACAGTCATAGTCAGGGCCGATGTCTTTTTATTTGCCGTGAAACTAACAACGTTAAGAAAGAAGGCAATGACACCATTTGTGACAAGAGCAAAAACCAACGATGAAGTCATTTCCGTTCGGCTGAAAACGCGAACTCGATGCAATTCCCCAGTAACGTAAGCATAGATTACAGTTTGAATAAAGGCTAAGGGTGACATACGTAACAATAAATCCAAAGGGTGAAGCTTAAGGCGACCAACTTGAACACGATTTGTGACAACTGTTTTCAAAGCAGCCAGTACTGTACCAAGGACGGTCAAAAATAATCCTAAGAAACATAGCATTATAAGTAAAAGCTACAAAATATTAGATCTCCGATAAACAACAGTTCATATTATGATCATACCCATTTTTGTGAAGTAATAATCACCCACAGTTGCAAACACGACACCAAATACAACCTAATAATAATAATAATAATAATAATAAATAAAAATAAAATAAATAAATGAAAATTTTAAAATTTGTAATCAACCGATATTGTCGACTTACCGGAAGTAAGGAAATATATGTCATGGTCGAGAAGTTCTTTTTCAGGAAGGCAATTGAGAGTATTATGGTAAAGATGGGGGTCATCGCTCGTACTACTTGGTGGAACTGGTGGTGGTGGTTTAGATTCTCGGTCGGTATTTTGTATATATAATATTCAAAAATGAGGAAAAAGAAAAAAACACTTACCGGTACCGTGACTAAGTGTCTATATGAGAACCCAGTGCGATATAATATAGATACGTATTGAGCAAGCGAGCATAGATATGAATAAAATTTTCCGCGCACAAGACAATCAATTAGGCAGCTGGACGAAGTCTCATTCCAAATAATCATTACACTCCAACCTCACTATATTGAATCAGTATATATGATACAACAAATCCCACTATATGTCCATATCCTTCCAGTGGGATGTACCCACCGAAAGGTGGATAAATTAAACCCCAACATCAGAAAAAAGTTTTTAAAAACAGCTTACTTACAAAGACACATTACTAATAGCAATGTTTATGGTATATAGAACTGAGAAAAGCAGCATCACCACACTCTCGCGTTCATTCAAACGTGCCGGTGAAAATATTCCTAGCCAATAGAATAAATAAGATCCAATCGCTCCGCATAATGCATGCACTCCTGTTAATGTCCATGGAAAAGGGAACTCAAATAGTTGCATAACGGCCTTGTTATATAATGTCAGAGCAATGTTAAGAAAAAAGTAAAGAGTAAGCCACATATAGGAACTATCTAATAAGATTAGGTCCGTCATTTGGATCGGAATTGCTGAACGACTGTGTTGATTGCTCATCGGAAATTAAGGTACAGAGAGTGATGTGATTCAGACAATCTGTGTCTGTTGTGTAAGACTTGTTTGGGATGTAAAGGAGAAGTTGAGATTTTTTTTTTTTTTTTTTTTTATTGACGGCTCTTCCAGCGAGACTTCCTTATCAATGCCAAGACCAAACGGATACGCATTCAAGGATGACCATTATTACCACTGAAAAAATGACTTTATCACGTGATAGGAACTCCTTTATTGGTCTAAAAAATACTGCCCGTTAAACAATATTTCATGCATATATACTATTATAAAATGGTGTTACTATAATATGTCAAATTATCAAAACTAGCTAATTCTTTAACCATATACAAAAAGATACAGAAGTTTTTAAATTTTTTGACTTATTAAATATTTTTACTGTAAAACAACTTAAAGAATATTTTCAAGAATCATTATTATACTTTTCTTTTTGTTTATAAGTTTTTAAAAAAAGAAAAATTAATTATAAAGTAACTGAAATCTTTTTATCTTTAAAACAAATTTTATAGAAATATACAGTTAAAGATGGATCCTTAAAGGGGGAGGTAGGGACAAAAGTCAAATGTCTCTCACTAGGAAACATTAAAATTTTTAAATTAATAACTATTTAAAAACTACTTACAATTGTTATCTATTATTCAAATCATTGATTTATAATATTTCCTGATTTTTGTCTCTATTAAAGTGAAGAGTTATAAATTTTGTCCCTCAAAAAGGAACATAAGTGATCTGCAAAATTTTATATGCTAAATATTTTAGGAACCCATCATTATATACAGTATAATAAAAGAACTTATTTTTTATCTTATTGACTATTTTTATCTTTTTAAAATTTTTATTTTTATAGTTTTTTAAAAAATTTTGCCAATTTTAATTTGATCCTAAATTTTTGAATAGTATAATATTTATTTATTTTATTTTATTTTTAACCCTCTATCAGACTAGTTACAGTATGTATGCTTTATTAAATATTTGTAAACTATACATATAATATGAATCACTAAAGTTAAAAAATGTTAACTACTTACTCATCTTTATAATTACTACTCTAAATATAACTTTGAAAGTGATTTATCACTCTATTAGGAGTTTAGGTGAAAACTCTTTCAATTTCTAATATCATTGCCTACAAGTTACTATTGCAATCACTCTTTCAAATTCTGACAATACTCAAAATCCAACTATCTTATTTCAAATCTAACCCCTTTTGATAAAATATCATTTGAATCTTTATCTTCTAATCTTTCTTTCTCTAGTATTGGAACTTTCTTTTCCAATCATATAATTTTAACACCTAAAAGATTAAGAGATCTTTTTATTATATCCTTCTTTTGAATTCCTTACAATTTTTTTTATTCTATCATCTTTTCATATCTTATATTTTAGATCTTTTTTTGGAACTGATTACAAGTTATACTTTATAGCTTCCTGATTTATCTTCTTGCTTTTTTTTCAATTTTTTTACCATAGTATTTTGATCCACTATCTCAAGAATAAGTTTGCTTCTTATTAATCCTACAAAAAACTTAAAGTATCCTGATTAATTGCTAAGAACTGTTCTACTAATCTGGATATCCATTTGTTTACTTTACATATTTCTTACTGTTATTCACTATTAATCTAGTATTCTTCATTTCTGCTTCCTTTTTCTTTTCTTGTAAAAGTTTTCTAAAATTTGTTAGAATTTATTCAAGACTTTTATTCTATATTTTCTTTATCTGTTTCTTATATATTAGACATTATAATACATAGTTGATTGTTTTTTTCTTCTGAAGATTGTATATAGTATATTTACTTGTTTATATAGGTCTGCCCTTCTTATATCAATTTACTCAATATTAGTAGCTCATTATTTATCAGTTTGATAAAGAAGTATTTTTTTGAGAATTTTTGAAAGATGTATTCCATGTATAGCTATATATTTTCTCTCATACTAGATCCCATATATGATTTTGTTACTCTTGAATTTGATAATTTTATTTCTTTTCTATTTTGTTTTGTAATATTCACTGATATGCTATAGTCTTGTTATTTATTTTCTTGATAAATTGTCTTATAGTATTATTTAAAGTTTTGTTCTACTACTTGATTTTTATAGGAATTTTATATAAGATAAGAATTTTTCATTTTATTATCCAAAGTTTAAGAGTATCTTTAACTAGAATATCTGTTTCATCATTATGTGAATCTCAAAAGTATACCTTAACCTTGATAAGCTTCAGATCTAAATCTTTTTTCTTAATCAACTTGATTATTCATATTCATAATAACCAGTTTTTATCATTTAATCATCTTTTATATATTTTTTTTGGATCATCTTTCTTAACTATTTTTTACTTTGAGATACAGACTTGATTATCTATAGAGATTTTAATTGAGCTATCTATTGGAACTATCAGGAGTATTGTAACTATTGTTATTAGTTCTGCATATATAAATAAGGGTCAACTATCTATCCTGTTTAAAATCTACTTTAATTTTCTGTATTACTTATTTGGATCCATGCTACTCCTATTTTTATATTATTACTACCATGAATAGTATAACATTTAATAAATATGGTTAATTAATATAAAATATATTAATTTTTAAAATATAAACAAGTTTATATTGATTATATTTATATATTTTAATAATATTATTATTAATTATAGTAAAAAAAAATTTTTTTTTAAAATATAATTCTTTAAATAAGTTTTTTAAAGAACAACTATAATATCAAAAAATATATAATAAATAAAACAAATAATAAACTTCCATCTCTTATTAAATTTTTCAAGTTATAAAAAATTTTTATTAAACAAAAGTTAAAATTTTAAATTTTTATTCTAATCAAATAAAATTCTTAAAAGAATTTTTTATTTCAATTATATAAACTCTTTTATAATATAGTATTAATATTACTAATACTATAAATACTGTAAATTTATATTTCAATTAAAAAAAAAACTCTTTCCATTGATCCTCAAAATTTTAGAAAATTTTCTTTTATAATAATTTTCTAAAGAAAAAACCTTCTCACAAGAAACAACCCCAAGGAGAGATAACAATAGCAACAAGATTCTCTTCTTATAATATATACTTGACTCCTGATAACAAGAAAGTGACAACACTAGTCAATAACAATATTCTTACATCCTTGTTTTACTTAAGGAAAAAGAAAAAACAAGGACAAACTAATTCATAGTAGGCTTCTTGAGATTCAATATCAACTTCACAGAGCTCTTAGTCAAACCAGTACAGATTAATATTTTTCTAGGTATTAAGAAAGGTTTCAGAAACAATAATTCAAACCGATAAATCAGTTCAAAGTCAGGGCTCAAAAATCTAGAAGGATATCCAGATCTCTTGGGTCAAACAGTAAAGATCAGTAGCAAACAATCACAACAACTGATCTATCAAACTCATGTCATACGAACATAAACACGTAAAAGTGAATATAATCTAGTTGGAACAAAACAACAACTTAAGACACATCAACACATTACAAAGAAGCAATACATATCAATTAGATCATATCAAGAGCAATAAACAAGTAATATATATGTAGATAAATAGGATCAACATTAAGACTGAAACACATGAAGAAACAACATATTGATATGGATCATCCAATTATATAATCCAATATAATACCCTATTTACAGATCAGTATAAAGAAAAACAATAAAACATTAAAACAATCTAATACATGTAATAGTTTATCCATTTCATGTGACAACATGACTCAAAAAGAGTAAAATATTATTAGAATTTTGGAAAGATGTGAACAAGAAATCTTCAAAGTATTAAGAAATGTTGCTACTAACTATAACCTTCAACAAGAACTATGGGAAACAAAAATGTTACAACATAAGCTAGAATATACAACAGGAGATCAATCACATATCCCAGTAGGAGCAATTTACATAACCTCAATATTAAACAATATCTTAGTCACTCTATTAAATATAGATTCTGAAATCTTGGCAAAAGAACAGATGTTAAGAAAATATATTCTTACTCTGTAGAAAAAGGAACAAAACAAGAAACAAGATCTTGAAGCTTCTATGCTTGAAGAAAAGATGTATAACATCTTAACAAACAAGGCAGGAAATTATACCACAAGTCATGATGTGAAAGAATCCAAGAAAACAGATAACATTCCAATGGATATTCAACCAACTTCTAAGGAAATTGAGGAAATCCAACCAATTAAAGAAGTTGAAATAGAAAACTAGAATATATAAAAACTGATAGAAGCAAAAGCAATTAAGGAAACAGTTCAAGGAACCTGTATTATAGAAATGTGTTTTATAATATATACGGTTGCTTCCAAAAGTTTGAGTCCACTTACTATGTTTTTATTATAAATTTCAACTTTGACAATTTTTA
>CAJVPT010007284.1:0-10209 GCA_910592055.1 Acaulospora colombiana
GTTGTTTTAATGAAAGTATTAAGACTTTATTAGCAAAAAAGTATAAAAACTTCTTGCAAACATCTTTTTTGTGTGTGGTCAGAGGATCAGCAGAAAGAGTTTTTATTTGAAATGATATGCTGTAGTCTTATTATTCATCTTTTTGATAAATTGTCTTATGGAATCATTTAAAGTTTTGTTTTGCCACTTGATTTCTGTAGAGATTTTGTATACAGTAAGATTTTTTTATTTTATCATTAGAAGTTTAAGAGCATCTTTGGCTAGAACATCTGTTTTATTATTATGGGAGTCTCGAGAGTGTATCTTAACCTTAATAAGCTTCAGATCTAGATCTTTTTTGTTGATCAACTCTACCATTCATGCCCATAATGACCAGTTTTTATTCTTTAGTCATTTTTTATGTGTTTTTTTTTAGTCATCTATCACAATTATTTTCTATTTTGAGATATAGGGTTAATTATCTGTAGAGATTTTAATTGAGCTACCTATTGGAACTATTGGAAGTATTGTGACTATTACTGTTAGTTATGCACATGTGAATGAGGACCAATTGTCTTTCTTGTTTGAAATTTACTTTCTTTTCCTATATCATTTATTTGAATACATACTGTTTTCATTTTTATATTATTATTACTGCTATAATTAATTAATGACTATCTGAATAAAATGTTAACTTTTGTTTGGATCCTAGATTATGCTGAAGTATCTCTATTAGGTTATCTTGATATACTTATTCTTTAATATTTTCTTTAATAATCTTTTCTTTTTAACTTTCTATATTTATGTAATCCATCTTGGCATCTTGGAAAGTGAACTACTAAAATGGTTTTATAGACTCTGTATAAATACTTAATTGCTATCTATTGTTTTTTCGATTGTTCTTTTCAGAGATATTGTAGGATATGGAATTGTTAGCATCTGGACTCTCCTAGTACTTTTTCTTGTATTAAGATATGGTACCATATATATCTCTTTCATATTTCCCTTCATGATGCAACTCTGTTCTTAGATAAAACCTTCTAGACAATCCATGCATTTAATTAGCTTTGTCTCTTGATTATTTTTACTATTTTGATACTTGTAATATTCAATATTTGCTTTTTTCTTAAATTCTTTTTGTAGTAACTTTTTTTATATTAGTTGGTGATTGATGTTTTTTTTAATTATCCATATTTTTTGTTTTTTGTTATGATTAGGGCAGATTGTAGAATATGTTTGCTCCCATTTTATTCAATCTATTTTTCACAATTCTATAAGTTGATTTAGAAGATCTTTGGGAAATATCTTATTTATGTTTAAAACACATTCTGGGATAGGGTCTTTGCCTGTTTTTTGGATAAGTTGGAGTATGCACTAATTTCTCACTTTGCTTGTTTTATATTTGATAAGCTGATCTATATATATTAATTTGTTATTTCTTAGTAATAGTATAGCTTTATGGTACTTCTCAGATAAGAGATATTTTCTAATTAAACTATTTTTTTTTCCATTCAAAAATATAGTACCATTTTTAACTTTAAAAAGTAATATCCATATCTCTAGCTAACTTAATTACTTGAAGTAAAAAGTTGCCTTTATCTATAAGATAGTCTAGTGAGTCAAAAGTCAATAGGTTGAATAGTTTCTAATATTTGATTTGTGTTTGTTTGAGTCTTATAATTGTTGTGATTCCTGCTGATTCAAGATTATTTAATCTATTGCACAATCCTATTATCTGACTTTTTTTTTATAACATTTGGATGCTTTTCAAATTATAGATCTTTAAATAATATATTATACTATTAGGAGTTAATTTGCATAATAAATTTTATTTAAAGAGTTTTCTGTATACTGCTGTTAACATGTTATATATAGTATTTTTCAGGACAATATGCCATACTACATTCTAAATTCTATACTTGATATTAATATCCTATTTAGAATATAGAGTATCTGCTTATTTGTCATCTTTTTAAGACCTGTGGATCAATAGTGCAGTGGATGTGCTCCCAGGTTACCATTCGCAAGTTACTAGTTCAATCTCACTTCAGAACAATATTTGCATTATAGGTTAAGTTGTACAAGAATGCATGCTCATCAGCCACATGCAGACTTGAATATGAAACAATCTATAGAAATCCACCGTCCGACCACAATGTTATAAAATAGGTCATACAGGTTCCAGTCGGTTTTAGTACTAGGAAACAAGCCACAACATTCTGCCGCTTGAAATATGCACAGACACCAGAACACCAAGAAAGACAATGATAAGACTCAGGATCCTATCGGCCTCATACGGAATCTACCTTTTCTCAAAAACTCCAGTCTCATGGGAGGTCTAGGAGACTTCGGTCACATAAACTAGTCACAAAATGTAAAGGGCCGGATACATACTGGGAGATCTTTGATTATTATCACCAACGGTTACCAGAGATTGGACCTCGCAGGTGGCCAACAAGGAGTGATAAAGTTGAATAGTCATGATGGGAAAATGCAGGGGCAGACCCTGGAAGAAGAAATTCAGAAACAATCACCAAAGTAACCATTCCATTGGAAGAAGCAATCCGTTACGAAGTAACCAAGAGAAACCCCTGCAGACATATTTGAAGAGTAGTTAAAAATGGTCACTGGAGAACTATGGTCATCAATCTGGCTCACCAATAGCCACCGGGAAACTTAATAGGACCACATGGAAACTGAATAATATTACTGAATGACTAACCTTCTAAGGATTAAGCATAGTTAAAGATGTCAATTATAGAATACACCCTCTACAAGATATACAAGATCCCAAGAATCAAACAATTTCAACAGCTCTTTGAATATAAATAGAAGTCCCCTGGTGGATTCTTGAAATATCAGGAGTGCCCAGGTATAGCAGAGTAGCTGACAGAATGTTATTTATATTATATAAAATCTAAGGGTGTTTGAATAGCTTAAGATAGTATAGATTAGCTATAAGAATCGCTCTTGCAAAAATAACTCTGTACGACTTCTTCATAACCAATCAATAAAAGCCCTGTCAGTATGACTATTAAAAAAAAAAAAATCACCTTTTTATTTTTGAAAGCTCTAGCAATTACATAAATTTCGTTGAGCACTCTTTTCATAGTTCAATTAAGATTTTTTGGTTGCCTACCCAAATTTCTAGAAATCTTGTTTGAATCTATTCTGTTAAGCTCTTTGTCTACTTATTTTTTAATGCCTGCCTGAACTTTTTCTGAATAATAGTTAGGATTGTTAATAGTAACTAGAACTGATTTGTTACTATTGATCTAAAAGTCATTGGTCCTATAGAAAATTCTTATTGTTTTCAAGATCTTTTTTATATCTTTCTTGGATTTTGCTATTCAATTTGTATTATTCATAAAGGTTATAATGGTATGTCTTGATTCTAACTTTTTAACCTTGTAACTGTTAAAGTCTGGGTTTCAAGTAACTGATATTTTATATCTTCTATTTGTATTATTTAGATTTTGTACAGTAAAGGATTATAGAATATTTTTTACATTAATGGTGAGATGGTCACTCCTTAATCAATTTTATCTCCTGCTTTTATAGGATTAGTAAGATTATCTTCAAATATGATTTTGAATTCTCTGTTTTTGAAAAGGCTTATCATGATCTTGATAAAATCTTTTAGTGCCTTGATTCTTTCCATTACTTTTATTAGTATATCCAGACTAATAGTGTCATAAGCTTTGACTATATCTTGAAACAATATTTATAGCTTTTTTTTATTCTCTTTCATGTCTTCACAGATATTATTAAGAATTTGAATTGGTTCTGTTATACTTTCTCCTGGTAACCCTGTGTAGATGGATCTGCTAAAAATATTATTGATCTTATAAATATTCCCTATTCTATTGGTCAAAACTTTAGTAAAACACTTTTTAGTGACCTCCAATAACCTGATAGATTCCATATTTAAAAGTTTACAATCCCAAGGTTTTAGTTTGGCTATGGGATATATATGACTTTGTCTCTAAAATATTGAAATAACTTCTTATTTCAAGAAGTTGTTAAGTATTTTTCTCAAATATTCTTTTCTATTCTGATTTAACCTCTTTAATATCTTATAACCAATCTAAGATTTGTCTAGGGCCTTGTTATTAAAAAGTATCTTAAGTATTTCACATAATTTTTCTTGTGAGATTGGTTTGAGAAGGTTCTTATATCAACTATCTTGAATATAGTTACTTAAATTGTACCCCTCTTTTCAATCTTCTGTTAAGTTATCAAAATTGACTTCTCTTTTCTTAAAAGCTTTTAGATGATATCATCTTATCTCTTTTTTGATTTTATATTTTTTGTTATTATATATTCAATATTACCTTGCCAGATTTTGATCTTGTCTAGTAATTTTACTCTTTTTTTTATTGATTAGAAGCTTATCATCCTTCTTTAATTATTTTTTAAATCATCACATCTTTGTTTTAATGCAATTTTAATGACATTTCCTATCTTTTTGGCTTCAAGTTTTTGACTAATAAACTTTAAGCCTTTTATTGCATCTTGAATATATTTTTTTAATAATACCCAGGACATGTTGGAGATGCTATATTGCGTACAATAATTTTTGTTCTAATAATATAGATTATAAATGATATTATATTTCTCTATTGCCTTATAAAAATTTTATAGCTTTTCTATTTCTTTTGAAATTTCTGCTTTCTTGAGAAGTTCCTTTAATTGTAAGACTTTTCTGTATTTAACAAATTCAGGACTGTATTTATCATTTGTTTCTTTATATGATGTGACTTTTTTAGTTTCAAGCTTGTTAAAAGCTGCTTTACACAATTGTTCTTCAAAGACTTTCCAAATCTTGTCTACAAGTTTTTTTTCTTTATCTACTTCAGATTCTTCTAGAAGAAGAGATTCTAGTTTTATCTTGAATTTATAGTCCAAGTTTTTTCTATAGGCTTGTCACTATTTAGATAAAGTTCTTTTTATATTAATTCTTCTTTTGTTTTATGATTTTGGTTTGATAATTAGGCTTCTTGTAAAGAGGTTTTTATCTTGAAAAGTAATTATCAACATAGTATAATCAATCCCTATGACTTCTTATATTTCTTGATTATCAAATTGCAGCAATAGATATCTTGTTAGATTCTGTGATATCCAAATATAATTAATTCTACTACTGCTTGTGGAATTCTACCATGTTGGGATTTATTTTTGTCTTTCTATACTACTTGAGTATTTATAAAACCTTATTTATCTAAAAAGTTGAACAATAGAATTTCAGGATACCAAGAAAATCTGAACTTAGCCTTGAAAAATATTGTTCTATCTTTTGATGGATTATAGATTATCTATTACTATTAGTAAAAGCTTTGTCTTTGCTTCCTTTTGATAAGACTAATTAACTTCTCTTATACCTTTTTACATTGTTATTTGTCTAAAGAAATATAAATCTATATAATATCGATTTTTTTTTTCATAAGAAAGTTAGTTATTTTTATATAACCTTTCTTCTCTTCTATCAATATTATTTTCTTTTTTAAATCTTTCTTGATTAGGAGACTGATCCTTGCTCCAAATGGTATGTCTCTATTGGTGTTATAAAATGCTTATAGGTTTTTTGATTTTCAAAAGCCTATTTTGCAATAGTTTAAATTAACTTCATTTTATATATTCCTATTATATCTATTCCTTGTTTTTGTATCTTTTTGGCAAGACTTTATTGATTTGTCTTGTTTATTGCACCTTTGATATTGTGTGTATTTATTCTTGCTACTTTTTTCTAAATATTTTCTTCTATTCCTTTTATATTTTTTTATTTGCTCATCTTTGTTTTAGCTTCTCAAAAAAGTAATATACATACTGTATTTTATAGGAATTTATCTATGTTTAGGTTACTACCTTGTCCTACAACTTAATCTGAATTTATTATTCATATTTTGCCTCGTTATAAGTCTTAATTGGAGGAAAACTAGGCTCTTTCTTCCTATATCTATCTTGATTAACTAATATAATATTTTAGAAGTGGTCTGCTCATCCTGGCCCTCTCTCCCTTGTCTTCTGAATCTTGATTTGCCTTCAAGCTTAGCAATTCTTCCATTCAGTTTTTTCAGATTTGTCAATATGAATTTTAATGAGTTTTGCTCATCCTCAAGCTTTGATTTATTATACTGTCTCCTATATTGTTTCTCTGGTGGACTTCTAGAATTTCCCAATAGTTCTCTATTGCTTCCTGTTACTGGGCAGCCTAGGATTCTATGGTATCTTTGTTAAGTATTACTATTTTGATCTTGATACCTTTTTTTTTTATTAGTTGACCACTTATATTCAATGATTGTAATAAAGCTTATCGATTCACTATCTAATAGCAAATCTGATATGGATTTAGTATTTATTTCTACTGTTATATGTCTTAGCTTTCTTTTAATTTTTCAATTCTAGGTTTAGGACTACTTATAGTTTCTCATATTGTAACTTTTGCACTTCAGGATAATCTTAGTCCTTGCAAGAAAATATTCTGTTTGCAAGCACTTGTCTATACTTCTTTTATTACAAAGCATACTACTATAAAGTTTTGCTTTTCAATATATAAGAGTTTCTTAATATATAATAGGCCTTAGTTTCTGTACCATTAAATGTCCAGGCTATCAAACTTAAAAGTATTTTATTTATGTCTAAGAGTCAGCTAAGTATTTGTTTTATTTAATCAAAATCTCATTTATTTTTTATCAGTTAGTTTTTCTTTAGTAAATATTGTTTTTGTTATTTCTATTCCAAGTGGCATTATCTATATTTCTTTAAGATTAGTTTTGAAGTGTTTATGCTACTTGAAATAGATCTTTACTCTAATCTTGATTTTTATCTTATAGATATTGATATTTTTAATATCTCTATATCTTTTTAAATATTCTTTTATATAACTTTTGGAGAGTTTATGATCTATATTCACTAGACTTATATACCATATATTTTTGCTTTCTTTTGAATTGTGGATCTAGAATATCTTTTTTTCTATCTTATCTATAGTTGATTGATTCATATATTCTTCTTTTTCTGATTCTAGTCATTAAAGATTAAAAGCTTCCTCCTTTCTATTTACCTCTTCTAAACATTTAAGAAAATCTTTTTCTTCTTTGAAGTGGAAAATCAGCCATTCATTGTTATTATAAAACTTTTATAAAGAAAGTTTCATTTGTCCTGAGATAGTTTTAAAGCATTGCACAAATAGGTTCTAGTTTTCTTTTGAGTTTTTTGAAATGTTTACTGTTATGGCTCCTAATTGATATACTTCTTTTTTATTTATATAGATCGATTTGAAATAAAATTTGTAGCTCTGTTTCTTATACTATGTGAGCTACATTCACTTATATTTTGATTTTTGATCTTTCCTCTTAGTATTTGAATTTCATTTCCTTTTCTATTCCTTCTTATTCTTGACATTAGACATTGTGATCTCATTATCTACCATTAAATCATTTTCTATCTGGGTGATGATTTCTATAGGAAGAGTTTTTATGTTTTTTGATACATTTTTTTCTTTTTTAATTATTTTAAGAAGTTTATTTTCAATGTACAGCTAAAGCAAATCCTCTTCTTTTTTCTTTCCAAGCTGTCAGAAATAGGTTATATATTGTATTAAGATTTATTCTTTATGAAATATCATCTTGTTTATTTCTAATATGTTTGCAATAATACTTGTACAGGTTTCTGGAACTGGTAATTATTCTTTCACTTAAATGGGGACTTGCTCCTATCTGGCTATTTGTTATGTAGCCTATAGTTTATTATATTCATCATGTTTTCTTGCAAGTCAAATTAAAGTATCAATAATATCTTTTTTTCTTTTATCATTATATGTAGAATCTTTTTTAATTTATTTATTATGCATATGAAGGATAACTCATAGAGGATAAATTACTTAGTATTGCTAAATTCATGTAAAGTGAAAAATTTTTTTACGTGTTTAGCTACTTGTTTTGGTAATTTTCTATTTTTATTTGTATCCTAATTTTGTTTTAATCAAATACATATTGTTTATCTCTTCTTTATCTAATGTTATTTACTTGTTTACACTAGTTTTTAATATTGTATTATAGACTCCTGCTATTCTGTTTATATCAATCATGTTCTGTGATAATGTTGTAATCAAGGATTTTATCAAATCTATTTGCTCTTGTTGTACTGTTGTGATAGATTTTTGTTAAACTTGTTTTTAACAACAGGTCTATATATATATATGTGTTCGCATTACTTTGACTAGATGTTTTAATGCTTGCAGAATAGAATATGAATGTTAGACTGTTTAGATCTTGAAAAGCTTTGATGTCCTTCTAGATCTTAAGAGATTTGAGGTTTGCTTGATTTATCAAGTGAACCTACTTTATTTATGATTTTTGTAGTATCAAGAAAGA
The DNA here is from genome assembly GCA_910592055.1 of Acaulospora colombiana. Classification (NCBI taxonomy): domain Eukaryota; kingdom Fungi; phylum Glomeromycota; class Glomeromycetes; order Diversisporales; family Acaulosporaceae; genus Acaulospora; species Acaulospora colombiana. The sequence continues at coordinate 8,355 of CAJVPT010007284.1, forward strand.
TGTCAATCTATACTGACCTGACTGCAAGCATTGTAAAGTTGATATTGGCTCCTCTTTTCTGACTGTGAATCAGTTTTTGTTGGTTTCTTTTTTTTTTCTTAAAAAATGGAGAAAAAGTTAAAGTTGTTACTGTATGTATATATTTTCCAACAATCTATAAATCTAGAACTATGTATAAAGTATTGTTTTATACTAAAATGACTGTTATATGCTGATGTTACAAGAATATATATCTTTAATTATAGATATTTCTTTTTTTTTAGGTAAATTGCCTAAAAAGAAAATTTCTAAGGATCCGAGAAATTTGTAAAAAGAGTTTTTTAATTTTTCAATATATTATTATTATTATTTTTTTTTTAACGGGAATACAGAGGTCCAGTTTTATTGAAGTTGTAGCAATGAATTAATGAGGTACATTGAGATTACAGACTATAGTAAAGACTATATTACTTAAAAATATAACTCGACCTCAATGACGGCTAACTGTTACAATAAACCCATTTGTTACAATCTTTCATATGACCCATGTGGCATATTGCCAGAAGAAACCCTACTATCCAGCTTATCTACGTTCAGGCCTTTGCCATGTATACTTGCTCTCTGGCTGGCTCAGACCTGAGACCTCTTTCATATCTCATCCCACCGAATACTCTTTTTACACTACTTATTACAGTATACCTATAAAATATTCACGTGAAGTCTTAGATATCGTCTCGTCCCATTTGAATACCCTTTTTACATGACCTATTACAGCCTGCCTATGAAGTGACCATGTGGAGTCTTAGACAGATTTCCAATTTTGGTAGAGACCCTCTTCTTTTGCTAATGTGCCTAGGCACCATTAGTCCTTGAATTTTTTATGGCATGCAAATCTTCAACCTATCTGCAAGAGCTTATTGAAACCTGTCTTTATGACGAGGTGACTTCAGCACTAAAACCGGCTGAAGCATCTTGTGATCTTTGATTATCCCATGATCAGATAGGATCTTGGCTACAGGTGGTAGTGATTATCATCATGAAATGGATAAGATCTTCCTGTACCATCTAGGCTTAGGTAGTACTGCCTCGCAATGGTATTGAACTCGGAAGCAGTACTTGATAACCTGGGAGTGCTACCACTGCGCTATTGACCCACAGGTCTTTTCAATATATTAATATAATATTTATACAGTATATTATATATTTTTATATATTTCACTAATAAAGAATTTACTTTTTTTTAAAACTTTTTCTCATTTCCCCCTACTTTGTGAAAATTTCCTTTTTAGGAGGTTTTCTTTTTCCCTTCCTCCTTCTTTACTCCATGCGTGCAAATAACAACCATGCAGCGAACAAAGTTTGAGATGTGCTAATACCACACGAGACTTTGTTATCCGACTTGTTGATTTATGGAAAGTATTACGTCTAGGGAAGTGTGAGCGAACCAGCACTCTGCATATGGCAAACGTCTGAGACAAAGGGAAATGTCCTTAGGGGTGGGGACACTCCCGGAGCGAGGCCTTGTATTTGACTGAGTCGTCATAAACAAAAATACCTTTATTCTTCTTAGTTTTTCCCAACTCCTTAAACGTCCCCCACCTCTTCTTTTTTTCCTGTTTACCTTCACCCTCTCGTTTTATACCCTTTCTGCTAATGGATAGCTTTCCCCTTTTTCAAGGTTTTTTTCCTAGGCCTACCACTCCTTCCTCTACTGAATCATTTCATCAACCCCATGGTATATCAAACCTTCTCTCTGGACAAGTTAGTGGGTTTAACTCATGAAAAAGGATACTTGATAACACCACCACTACCCAAACTCAAGAAAAAAACTATGGAACTTTTTCTTGTTTTAACCATCTCCCAAACTCCACCAAAA
>CAJVPT010007285.1:0-10208 GCA_910592055.1 Acaulospora colombiana
CTAGTTTTAAAAGAGTCAAGTCGAGATCTTTAAAGGGAAAAGAAAAGCAAGTGAAAAAGGAGGAAGAGGAGGAAGAGAAAAATGACAAATAATTTAGTCAATTGATTTTGTAATTTTTCAATAAATTTCGTGAAATTTGAATTTTTTTGCTGAATTTTTTGCCACAGTAATTTTTTTTGCTGAATTTTTTACCACAGTAATTTTTTTTGTCGAATTTTTTGCTGCAGTAATTTTTTTTGTCAAATTTTTTGCTGCAGTAATTTTTTTTGCCAAATTTTTTGCTGCAGTATCAATTTTTTACAAATTTTTTGCCATAGTAATCGAATTTTTTTGTCACAGTATCAATTTTTTTGTGGATTTTTTGTCACAGTATCAATTTTTTTGCCGAATTTTTTGCCATAGTATCAATTTTTTTGTCAGATTTTTTGCCACAGTATGCAAAAATTTTTTTGCTGCAGTATACAAAATTTTTTTATTACCAAATTTTGTGTTGAATTTTTTTCGCAGTATACTAATATTTTTTGTCGATTTTTTGCTGATATTTTTAGTGCCGAGTGGTAGCAATCGTAAATAATTCGGCAATCTTTTTATTATTAATTCTTTCCAAATTCAGCAATAATTCAGCAGTTGAATGATACAATTTCGACTAGTGACTGATATTACTTTTAGGAATGGTTGCTTCATCATTTTCCTCTTATCCTATTTTGATTGCCTATCTTTTCCTCAATTAAATTTATTCTATTGTTCAATCGCTTGAGATTGTCCAGGATCTGATGAATTGGATCTTGGTCACTTTCACTTTCAGGATAGAAGCTTTCAGATCTGTTGCATATTCTTTGTTTGTTGCAATAATTAATAGGTTCTCTGTTACTACCAGTAGCAAAGCATTTAGAAGTCTATATTTTGTTGGCAGTGAGCTTATTGCCTTGAAGATTGCTTCTTCTTTTTCTTCTATCAAGATGTGTCCTTTTTTTTATCTCAATTTCTAATTCATTTTCCAGTGTTATATGTCAATTGGACCTTATATTGTTTCTGATATCAGTTTGACCCATTTTATACTATCAGTTTGTTGGTTATTTAACTGTGTAAATTTAATATCAGATTCTTTAACTTCATTGAAATCTTGTCTTTCTTACTAACAACACTTTTGTTCTTGATTAAAGTATTCTTTTGTACTTCATATAAGTTTATGCCCATGAATACAAATATTATATTTTAAGGCAATATTAAGATTTTGTGCTGTTGGAAAGCAAATTACAACATAGCCTCTTCATTTGAGTGTTTGTGAATTTCTAGAAATATAGTATACTCTAGCCTTGTTATATTTAAATACTCTCACAATTAGCCTAGTGGTAGTATTATATACTCTATATAGTCACAAGGATTGTGTGTTGTATTGTTTAATAATTTTGTTGATTTCTTTATCATCAGGTTCATTTTTAGAAAAAATGACTCTAATTGTTTTTACTCTGATATGGATTATTTATTTTTCCTCAAGGTCAGTATATTGTTTGTGAGAAATTATACGTACCTTGATTTTGTGTTGTGATTGTGAGTAGTTATAAATATGAATATTTATTGTTTGTCCATATTGATTGAGGACTGCCTTGATTTCTTGGCATGAATAATTACAGTCAATATCAATCAAGGTAATTATCAGTGATGTTTCTTTTTCCTTTTGTGTCTTTCAAACCATTTTTTTATTTAATGGTTGGCTAGAACTTGACCAATTATCTATTTCTAGGAATATTATAGTAAAATTGTCTTCCTTCTTTTTATTGATTTTTTCAAGGCATCTTAATGCGTCTTCTTTTTCTTCATAATAGAATGTTGTCCAGGTATTGCCATTGATAAATTCTTTTGTAAAGAGGTAACAGTCTTTTGGTAAGCTTAATATATTCTGAAGATATGCTATTTGTTCTATTTCAGTTTCTCCTAAAAGTCTTGAGATAAATATATTCATTTTGAAATCTCCATTTTCCTTGATGTGATATGGATTAATATTAGATGTTTTCCTGTTTCTTGTTTTATATATTTGCTGTTCAGCAATATTATCCCCTTTAATTTTTTTATCAATAACTTTCATTTCAATTTTGTCTTCAAGTTCTTTATCTTCCATTTCGACTTTAGCAATGATCGGGATTTCAATTGGTGTGATTACTTGAACTTCTATAGCTATTGCCTTATCAGATGAGTTGTTAATAGGAAGATTACTTCCAATCATTGACTGATTTGTTGGTAAAAGTTGTAATGTGTATTGTGTTTGTTCTGCCTATTCTATAATATCCAGATATTTGTCTTCTAAAAAGAGAGCTAGAAGATCTTCTTCTTTTCCTTGTCCTATAGTTTATAAGTAAAGGATATATTGTCTAAGAACATTGGCTTGGATGAAAGTAGTGTGATTAATATCCAGAATTCTAGCGATAATACTATCAATAATTGAGTATCTAGTTGGATCTGGAATTGAATTTACAATAGTTTCTTGATATTCAAGAAGGTTTGTAAGGCCCATAACTTTCTTTGTTAATCATATTTGTCCATTAGTTGAACTAAAGTTTCAATGATACTGTATGTGCTTCTCTTTTCTTAGTAACCTGTAAGAGTTTTTGTTTTCTTATGGACATGTTGATTATATAATATAGAAAATAGATTGCTATATATGGTGCTGATATGTTTTATTAAATATTGTTTTGGGTAGTGCTGAGTTATGTAATAGTTGTTCCTTGCTTATTTGAGTTGTACTTATTTGTTTGTTTATTTGTTTATGTTTATTTATTTTTGTTCATATAAACAAGATATTGATCTGTTAATTGTAAGTTGTATTACTTTTTTAGATCTATTATGTTTTAATAGCTACTATTATATATGAGTATAAAGTATAAACATGTAAACAAGGTATTGATATTTGATTGTAAGCTGTGTTACTATTTTTAGATCTATTGTTATTGTTGATAGCTTCCATTACATATAAGTATGAAATATAAATATGTAAACAAAGTATTGATCTATTGATTATAAGCTAAGTTACTATTTTTAGATCTGTTGTATTATTTATGACTACTATTACATATAAATATGATGTGAAACCACATAAACAGGTTATTTATTTAATACATAAGTGGATTACTATTCAAACTGGCAAATATGACATGTTTATGTTACATGATTCAAGATATGAAGTGTTGTTATGTTGTTTATATCACTCTCTACTGTTAAGTAATTGAGGCTTGGACATTCTTCTAAGTGTTGTAGGCTCTGAGCTTTAGCTAATTTATTGACTAAAGTTATTGCCTATAGTGCTTTTTTTAGTATCAAGAAAGGTGTTAACCTGTACTGGCCTGGCTAAGAGCTTTGTGAAGTTGAGGTTAAGCCTTCAGAAGCTTACTGTGAATCAGTTTTCTTGAGATTTTTTTTCCTTTATGAAGAAAAACTATATTGTGATAGTTTTTTCTCTAATACTTATCCTATAATTATTATTACAAAGAAGTATAATAGATTTGAAGTTTGGTAACAAGCTGTTATTATTGTTTTTAGATTATATGTTTCTTAGATATTGGAAGCTGACTTCTTGATTTTCAAAAATATTATCAAAAAAGGAAATTTTTAAGGAAACTGGAGATTAATGAAAAAAGTTTTTTTTTTTTTTAAATTGCAACTGGTATTAGATGCAAGCTCTTTATTAATAATTAAATCTTAAGCATTACATTAATCATCTCATATATATATATGCAGATTAATGATAACCTATCGTAGCTTGTTCTAGGCAGACCTGCTTGAAACTCCCCTGTAGGTGGGCACGCCTGACTAGGGACTGGATGGTTGATAACAGTCATTAACAGCGATGTTGGTATAACTTATATACTAGTGTCAAATCCTCAAGAATTATTTTTAACCACCCAAATACCTTGATACTTTTCATTTGAACCTTGGAAGGGATTTCTATCTTCTTTATCACCACCTGCGACATTACAGACAAGTCCTGATCGACAGGTCCTTCATTTAAGCAAGCACCAGATTGGGATATTCCAAGTTAGGGTGGTCAGGTTCCAGAGTCTGCTGGTATAGTTTTGGAGTAGGGAATGTTCAGACGATTGCCACAGTCCTAAAAGCGGGATCTCAGAGTCTGCTGATATAGTTTGGGATTAGTGTTATGTTCAGACGGTTATCGCAGTTCTAAAAGTGGGATCCTGGGATTTGTATTCTGTCCAATTCAGGAGGGTTAGGTCGGGCATAATTCGTGTAACCAGACCAGAGGCCTTTCTTCATGCAATTCTCATGGTAGATTCTTTTCAGCCCAGTGATCAACAGGAAGGTCAGAAGTCCCATCCTCATGCAACCTGATTATTTTTTCTCACATGGCCCTTGTGTGATATTAAACTTTGGATCTTGTAATTACGACCTGGGAGCACTACCACTGTGCTATAGACACGCAGGTTGAGTTTTTTTTGTTTTTTAAGTTAATTTATATACATAAATCTATTGTTTCTTAGTATTGAAATATATATATTTTCTAATATAAATAAATATAATAAAAATATATAAACTAATATACAGTACATATAATTTTAATAGTTCTTTCAAAAGATCATATGTATTGTATATAATTAATAAAAAATAAAATAAAATAAGGAACAATATAATAAAGATAATTATAATGAAATACAATATTAAATAAATATATTTATAATATCTTTTGTTATCCATTAATGACAAACACAACTATTTTTACTATGGATTTATTAGTGTTTGTTTATATACTATTAGTAATTAATATTTTATATTACCTCAGAACTTTGGGATTGGTAATCAGATTATGTGTTATATATTTTAGAAAATCATTAGTATTTCATGACTAAAGATCTAAATTCTTTATAATTTCAAAATCCTATTTAATAATATTTTTTCAGTCCTTAATAAAATATATTTGTCTTCTTTCCGCTGATCTTCTAACCACACACAAAAAAGATGTTCGCAAAAAGTTTTATACTTCTTTGCTAATAAAGTCTTTACACTTTCATTAAAACAACTTGAAGCTTGTCTTCATGTATCTCCTTTACCCTCCCTTACTTGTTTATAAACTCCTTTGAATAAAAACTTGAGTCTCTAGTGGCCTGAAAAGACTCAAGTATGCACTTCCTCTACTAAGGGCAAGAAGATTCTAAGAAGTAAAAGGACTAACAAGTGAAGTGTCACTTTACAGAGCTAGAAGTGACAAGAAATAAAGGTTTTATTGGCAAAGGAAGGCTTATTATCCACCTTCTTACATACTGTCTTGTATTCTCTTAGAGTGTCTATCGTTTTTCATGGTTTTTTTGGGGGGATTTTGTCTATCTCAATTTGACCCTGAATTTTTGATAGCACAATATCACCTGGTATCTGATTGGTTGATATGAAACACATTAGTAACTGAATGTAAACAAGTTCCTATTGGTTACCTCACGTGTTCCAATGACATCATTGATGATAGAAAGAGTTGATTGGTGTCTCGTATCTGCCCCACTCCTTTAATTGGATTAACCTACAGATCAAGTATCATGAGGCCAATAAGATATGAGCAACAAGTTCCCAGGTAGTGAAAAAGCTGCCATTCGTTCAAGCTGAGGTCTTTCTTTCCTATCATTCTAGTCAGGCAAAGTTTAGGACCAAGGTCTCCTTTTTATTCCGGTCAGGCAATAAGACCGAACGGTCTCTAGTCCATGCTAAGCTCCAACCCTTTGGTTACAGTTGAGAATGTATTTACCTAGAAGTTGTTAAAGGATATCGCAATCGACGAGGATCTCCATTACTCTTCTGGTACCCTCCCACCATTGTGAAACAAAAATATCTTTGGGGAAAGACTATTTTGAGCAATGAAAGATATACACCAGTAAAATTCCTTTAACTAGGCATGGCTAACTGGAAGATATCATACTGAAACAAACATGACCTAGTCCCTACTAGGCCACATAAGAACCTGGGGTCCATCATAAGTCACCTCTCTATCGCAGGTGGATAAAAAATCACTGTCCAAAGAAGGTTGGAACCAAGTGTGTCCTGGAAGTAAAGGCTCCTACTAGGCGATAAGTCTCCTCAGACGGTACACAAGAAGGAAATCAAGATCAAGAATGGATAAGTTCCTCAAACGGTCAGAAAAAGAAAGGATATCCCAATCGGGCATTTCTTATTGAGAAGAGGTCTTGAGAAGCAGGTCTTTGGAGAAAGCTGGAAATATTTTTTTTTCATTTTTTACTTTTTCATTTTCTTGTTGTCTGCTTAGACATTTTTAGATATCCCCCTACCTTTTTTTTTCAATCCATCCCTTTGTAGTTTCCTGTAATCCAGTGGCTTGGTCAGACATATGGCAGTGACAACCTGCTAGCAATGATGCAGTGAGTAGGAGGGTCTTCACCCAAAGACACTGCAGAGCAAAATATTGTCCCCAAGGTCGAACTTAGAGGCTTTTATGCTTACGATGAGTTAGTTAGATTAGGATAATAGTTTAGCTGTAGTATATATCATGCTGCTCGAATAAAAATATACTTTTGTCTTCATTTGATTAATAAACTAATGATCTAGCCTGAATACGAGTATACAAAAAAAAAAAAAATTTAATTAATTATGTATTAGTAAAAAAAAAACCCTTTTCCGCAGATCCATTTTTTCCAAAAAATTTCCTTTTATGATAATTTTTAAAGGAAAAGAAAAAGAGAACAGAGAGATGCCGTCTCAAAGGGAACTTCGATGCAAAATAGCCCAGAGAAGGCCTAACTACAATGAGAACATCCTCACAAGAGGTAACACAAATAAGTTATACAAAGAAACAACAATGTGAGCAACAAAGGAAAACATTATAAATAAAGGAAAAGCCAAAGAGAAAGTCAAGAAAAATCCAGTTCGAAGATTTCAACAGCCAACACATGTCCCAAAACCCAACAGCACAGGCCACAATATTCAAAACCTTCCTTGAAACCAACCAAAGTACTAATTGGAGTGAAGAAGTTGAGAATAACATTACGGCTATCAAAAACCCTATTATAAACTGTCCTGGCAGCACTACAGTAATACCACATATGGAAACACAAGAAATAACCTCTTTTGAACCAACTAGAGAGATACACAGAGAAGCAGATAGAGATGACCAAGACATGGAGATGGAGATAGAACAAGATTCACAAGCAACAATCTCAAGTTGGCAATATGCCAGTACCAAGGAGAAACAAAAGGAAGATATCTGAACCATCAAATCAAGACTCCTCTCCCCCTTTGACAAAACCATCCATTATGGCAGAGAAGGAGCCAAGATTGGCATCCCAGCCATAAACTTGCTAGGCAAAACCACAGCTCAGAAAATAACCTTCCTCATTAAGGCTTTGAATTTACTAGAAGGACTCATGAAAATTCAATGTGAAAAGAAAAAAGAGACAGAGCACATCATTGTTATTCTAAGTAACAAACAAGAAGCAATCAAGATTTGCAACAATCCATTACCCGATACAAACAACAAACAAATAGCCCTCATAGAGTACACAAATTCAATTCTAAAATAGGAAAATATTATCAGAGTATGGGATATTTCTCTGGATATCAAACTCATAGAAGTACAACAATCCTTTATCAAATATAGAGCGATCAGTAATATCACCATGTCAACCCAACAAATGTGGCAAACAATAATAATCACATATACAAAAAAAGAGGACAAAGATGTCCTAATCAAAAAATGGAGTGCGCCTTTCAAAGCTGACTCAGTAAGAGTTTTTGATGCATAATGAAATGTAGATAAAATGAAAGCACGTGGACAAACTGCAGCAAAACTCATGAATCTCCCACCTAATACTACTACCTTTGACCTAAGGAGAATATGTGAATAAACTAAGGGTAAGACCTGCTATATACCAAGAAGAATATTATACCAAAGAAAGAGATTTGCAGTCATCAGCTTTAGCAACCAAGAAGAACTAGAAACAGCCATCTCACAAGAATTTCAACTGGAAGATTTTAACTGCACCTGGCAACCTATCAAAGCCAAACTGTATACAATCTGTGATAGCCCAGAGCATCTACTGAACGGCTGCCCAATCAAAGAAAGAAGAACACAAGCGAACAAATTCAGAAAACTATATAACAAGTTCAGATCTGCATGTACCACTCTAATTAGAAATTAAACAAAACCCTACAATATCACTCAATCAAAGCTGGATCTTACGCAGCAGCTGCCAAATATGGTCAACATCAACCAAAAAAGATCCAAGAGAACAACCCAACACTTTTTGATATCATGACTATTCTCAAAGAAATCAATAATGAGATTGAAGAGATAAAAGAAAACATTAGTGATCTGGACGAAAGGGTATACAACTTGGAAGTCTCAGAAGATAACTTTACAGATATTATGGAAACAGAAAATGAAGAAGAAAACTCATCAAATCATGAGAGAACCTCCACTTCTCAACCAAGCACAAAAAAACATTACAATATCCGAACTCAACAATAACAAATCTATGAATTCATAAGCAGGATGAAACAAAACATGCATAAGGCACTTAATGCAATTTCAGAACTGATCCCTGGCGCAACATCTCTCCCTTCAAAAAATAATCAATGAGCAATATACCAGTATCACCTACATTGAAAAACATAGTATACAATCATGGCAATACACAAATCAGAAAGTCACCCAAGGATACACAAAAACCAAACTTATCAAACTCCACATCATATCTAAACAATGACATGACAGAAGACAACTCCAATAACAACAACACAACTATATACTGTATATCAAAAAAAACACTTAACACCCAATATGACAAGTCATAACTGTTAATATTCAAGGTCTAACAAACAAACACAAAAGAGAAACCTGATTCAACTGGTGTGCAATAAAGGACTGGATATCATTGTAACAATTGAGACCAATGGTACCCACCAACAATTAAAACACTGGAGACACCCATCCTACTATATAATTTGATCACACAATAATGAACAAATGATCAGACAAGACCTAAATCTAATGATCAAAAAAGAAATAGCAAACCGTATCTATAAATACAACACCTGGAAGGGAAGACTAATACATACAAATCTTGCATTCCCCAAAAAAACAGAAACTTAGAATTATAGACACATACTTCTATGCAAATAAGAGAGACCAGTGGTGGCAAGATACTCTCAATAAACTAAAGTAATGGACACGAGAAGCACTTTAAAAAAATTGACATCTCCTAGTATTAGGAGACTTAAATGGAGTTTCCAACTCAGCTCTGGACAAAAACAATGGTCACAAACAAAGTACATCCAACAAATCAACAGGTTCTCAAATAGAAATATTAATAGACCACAGTCTAGAGGATACATATAGGCTTCATAATCCAAGCAGAAGAGAATATATTTGGAGCCGGAACAATAGCAGTAGCAGAATAGATCAAATCTGGATGAACATACTTCTATTATGGCAAAGCAGGAAAGCTTACATCAGAGAAGATTTAGTCCCATTGATCTTCAGTGATCACAAACCCATCATACTGAAATAGAAACATGACAACTGAACTTATACAAGGAGATCCCATACCACCAGCCAAATCACAGATATAACTGGGGGGGACAAGGGAGTTTCCCAGTTAGGAATATAACTATGCCTAGCCAGCTCTAGCTCATCTTCTACTATATTGACCTTTTTTTGTTATTGTATAGCTATTTGATCTTTAATCACCTTGAAATTTATCTAGTTAATAGTTTAGCTTTCTTGCCTAGCTGGAGATTCCAAAAACTTAATTTCAATGATAATTGATTTATATTTTTCGACACATTTTCGTTATATAAAAATCTATTGTATAGCTATTTGATCTATAATCACCTTGAAATATATCTAGAAATATATATTGTTTTCTTGCCTAGTTGGAGTCTCCAAAAACTTAATTTCGATAATAATAAAAAAAATATATTGCATAGATATTTGACCTTTTTTTGCTTTGAAATATATCTAGTTAATATATTGCTTTTTTATTTAGCTAGAGTCTTTGAAATCTATTATTGCTATCTGTATAAGGATGCAGAGCACCCGCAAATGCGAAGCGAAGCGGAGCATCTAGTTAGTATATTGTTTTCTAATGTTTAGAGTTCCGCCTCCTCATGATTGAATCACACGAGAAAAAAGGGCAACCCAAATAGGAGCATTAAGATATAGTCTAAAGAGAACGAATTTTATAATAGTGTTTTAATGTATA
>CAJVPT010007286.1:0-10207 GCA_910592055.1 Acaulospora colombiana
TAAAGAAAAAAATTTTTCAACAATAATAAAACTTTAAAAATTACATATAAAAATTTTTTAAAAAAAATACAATAAATAAAACTAGTACTGTATTAATATATAATATATATGAATTTCATAATTTTTGATTGTATAATTAAGGATTTAAAAATTGTTCACGTTGAAATTTATAATAAAAATATAGTAAGTGGACTCAAACTTTTGGAAGTAACTGTATAATCAATAGATTATAAAATATGTTAAGAATTAAATATAAACAAGTTTCTATTAAACACTTTATATATTTTAATAATATCATTAATAACAAAAAGAGTTGTTTGATATTTTAGTTTATATTATTTTTTCAATTGAATAAATTTATAGATCAAGTTTCATAAGATTAATAAGATGTAAGCAATAAATCCCTAGGTAATAAAAAAATTATTATATATTCAAGTTGAGATCTTTTTCTTTTATTATCTCAATTAGACAAACTTGTAAATTAAAATATTTTTCTTATCTTAATTAGGAAATAAGATTGAATTGAATGGTTTTTAAATTATATTAAGTTTCAATTTTTTGATTATAAATAAAAATATATTTTTTTAAAATTTATTGAGAAATATATGATTTTTGTATAATAGAAAATATTTATTAGTAAAAATTTTTTAACTAGATAGGATGTTGAAAAATATTATATTAAAATAATATGAATCAGTTTCTATTGAGTTACATAAGAATTTGAAATCTATTATAAGTTACATATTTATTATAGGTGAATACAAAATTATTGTTCAAAGAAAGTTAGAATCAAGTGTTATTGGAAATAAAGAATCTTATTAAATAATAAGTTTTTTAAGATAATATATAGAAAGAAAATTAAAATCAAAAATGAATTAGTTTCTCAAATAGTTAAAAAAAGAAAAAATATTTCAATCAAGTATTTTTTATTAATAAGAGGTCTTGAAAAATAGATCTTTAAAGAAAGTTGAAGAATTTTTTTTTTTTTTTCCTTTTCATTTTTTTGCAACATATTTGTATATCTTTCTTCTTTTTTTTTTAACACATTCTTTTGTAGTTTCCTGTATTTCAATGATTTGATAGAATATTTGGTAATGACAACCCACTGACAATAAAGTGATAGATTAGAAGAATATTTATTCAAAAATCATTATAAAGCAAAATATTATTCCCAAGACTTGACTTAGAGACTATTATTACCTATTATGAGTTTGTTAGATTTAATAGAAATGGTTAGCTATAGTATATATCATGGTGCTCAAGTGAAAATATACTTATGTTTTCAATTGATTAATAAACTATGATCTAGTTTGGCTGTGGGTACTCAAAAAAAAAAACTTAGATTTGAATAAACACAGTTATAATAAAAAAAATGTGAATTTAAATAAATAAATAAATAGTTTTGATATATTATTTAAAAAGTTAATAAATATAATTTTCGTAAATTAAATTTTGTATTTTATTATACAAATTTATTCCATAACTGACCATTTCTTATGATCAACTATTCTGGTAATAATTCAATAATTCGATATATACCGTTTCCATTGTACAAGATTATTCTTGTCTGTCGATGGTTGCTAATTTAATTAAACAATAGCATTGGGAATTTCATTTGTAACACCATTTTATTTGGCATAAAAATTCAATAGCTATTATCGTTTTTCGAAATAAAAGTATTAGCCAGTCATCTATCACGTGAAACATAATGGAAATCTTCTCGCAAGATTAAGTTATTCTCACCTATCGACAATCTCAAGACCATGTTCGTGATAATTAGTCATCTCCTCTATCATAACAGAATCATACTTATAATAGAATGAATGAATAGAAGAAAATCACAAAGAATCCCTTTAACATGTGATACTCAGAAGTTGTCTCCTATGGCTCCAATATTTATGACGAATAGTATCGTGTTGCTCTTCCAAAAGTTTGCATGTCTGGTTACATTCACAAACGAGAATCGGAAGTATAAGTAAGTATGATATACGATTACAAACCATAAAATGAAAATATAAGACACCTTAATTCCCAACTCCTTATCCTCCGTTGAACCACGTTTCGCGCGACTCTCGTATATGTCGACGAGACAACAAAGTGCATGGGGAGATATGATACCCTGTTCCTCGAGATTCTTGCATACCCCTTCAAGAACGCCAATGTCTTGTTCGTTGGACTTTGCGATAATTCTACAATAAAAAAATAAAAATATTACTTTGAGTGTAATTTTAACATTAACAAAGTTACAGCAAATAATATAACAATACCCTTTGACATAGTTCCACGGACTGATATTGTTGGGAGCTAGCATTATTTTATTTATCGTATACCTTTAATAATCAAATCATAAATTAATTTCATAGAGTTTAAAAGCAAGTGTTGACACACGCAGATTTACTTACTGAACTTCTTGAGCAAGAAATTCTTCAGTGGGCTTTGTAGGATTAAAAAATATAGCAAAATATCTTTGATTCCAAGCAGAATTGTTTCGAACATCATCATCCAATAGTTTACCGACGAAAGATAACTCGCCATCCCAAAGATCAAAAGTCCTCATGACCCACTGCCTATTAAACATATTAAAATATGAACATATTTTAAACAAGATCATTAAAAAGCACGAGAACGACATCTAACCTGTAGGTCCAAGCATGATAGTTTTTTGAATCGTAATTTAGTATTTCTTCGGTGAACTGTAATTCGCGTGAACTATCACCAAGCCTCTCGACGACAACCTGCCGATGATGCCTTTTTTTGTGTAAAATCCAAAAATTTTATTGACGCGCGTTCCGAATCGCAAGACGAGATACATACACTGATCTCTTACCAGAGTTGATAATTCTTGGGATTTATATTTACTTGCTCCGTGATAAAATTTAACTCTTCATGTAAATCTTTATTCAAGGATATTAACAATTTCTGGCGATAATGCCTTATAATTTTTTTTTCATGTGAGTGAATACATTATTGAGACGTTACAGGAAAAATACCTCGGAAACGAAAATTACCAAATAGTGTAATGAGCTGGGTTGTGTTCGATGATTGCTTCTGTTAGTGCCAAGGCTCTTTCACTGCATTCGTCTTTTAGAGAAACCGCACGAAAATAGTCCATGGCCATAACGTCTGTTCAAAAAGAGATTTTCCGGTGAATCTCTGTAATCAAAAAGTTAGAATGATAATAAGGCATACACACATTCTGAATCGTAAGCTATAGGTGCGAGTGGGTCCGGTCCATCGTCCTGCGGAATCGGAGTAAGATCTCCCCAATCTGCATCCAAGTAAGAAGACATTATCACGAACTGAGAATGAACTAGTGATACATGCGGATCATCCAACCACACGGATATAACGTGTATGCATTGCTTTAATGGCACATCTGCCTTACACAAGCAATCCCCTTAAACGTTGGTCCTCCTGTCGTCGTTCTTTTAATTTCTATTTCTTTCACATTATACATACTGTTCTACTCTTTTTGATTTTTGATTTTTGATTTTTTTTTTGCAAATTTCGACCTTACGATGGCAGCAATTTTAAAGTCTTTTTTGGATTGGCTGAGAAGCTTGTTTTTTAAGGTTCTTATCGTATTTTTCTTGACTTGGATCTCTTGTAACTAACGGAATTTTGATCGCACAACCTTTAAAATAGACTGAGCTCGAACTGACATTGGTTGGTCTCCAAAATAGCGGCAAGACAACGTTGGTAAACATTATTGCAGTAAGTTCTCTGTCTTTCGGGAATATACATTGTCGAAATCGTATTTTTTGGGTAAGGGATTTTTTGATATTTAAGACCTTTCACATATATCACAACAGTCTGGTCAATTCAAAGAAGACATGATACCCACTGTGGGTTTTAGTATGCGCAAGGTCACTAAGGGAAATGTTACCATGAAGTTATGGGATATTGGGGGACAACCACGTTTTCGAAACATGTGGGAACGCTATTGCCGTGGAGTAAACGCTATTGTGTGAGTAATCCGGGGCATTCATATTCCTTGTTTGTTACAATCATTCGTTAAAAGACCTTCCTTGATCGATTTGATTCGAGATAGATTCGTGGTCGATTCCGCTGATCATGAAAAGTTTGGAACTGCACGAAATGAGTTGCACAGCCTTCTAGAGAAACCCCAACTCGCAAATATTCCAGTTTTAGTCTTGGGCAACAAGAATGATTTACCAGAAGCTTTGCCGGTTGAACAAATTATTGAAAAAATGTAAGCTCATCTTTAGTCCGGAAGTTGTGTGTTATTATCGTAGATTTCTGACATCCTTATTACAAACAGGGACTTGAGATCCATCGATAATCGCGAGGTTTCTTGCTATTCAATTTCCGCGAAGAATCAAGTAAACATTGACATTACTTTACAATGGTTGATCAAGAAAGGAAAAGGTTCAAAATAAATGTATTATATGTATATTTTTTCGGCATGAAAACTTTATTTTATACTGCCACCTCACAATTTCAATAACAAATTAATTTATATGAATATTGACATCAATCTAGAGTATAAGACACATACAAAACATTATTACCTATGAATTTCTCATTTCGTTAGCTATGAATAGGTCGGCTAATTTTTATTGTAGTTTACTATGAATGGAAACGAATGAGAGGTTTCTTTCTTTTTTTTTTTGTTACATTGGTAGATACAAAGCACAGAACGCCTAATTTTATTTTATTATTTTGATTCGTTAAATAAACACTTTCCCATTTTTAGTTTGATATACACAATACCAAATCGAGACGTTTAGTCTAACTTTAAAATTATGTTACACATCTTCCTTTATAATGCTTCGGTCCACATCGCAAACACCCAAACGTTGAATATACTGATGATGCATCAAAAGATGATGCAATTACACTGCGAACGATTGGGTGGTCTAGGCAGAGTTTCTGAGATTAAATTGACCACTCGGTTTCTCCTGTGATCTATTGTATATCAGAGATTAATCTATGATTATTGATCTATGATTATTGTAATAACAATTTTCACGATGTCTATCATCAAAAAAAAAATTTTTTTTTTTATTTACAGTACTACATGCTTTATTTATATCAATGGAACACTTGATGGTAAAAAGTTGAAAAGCAATTAAAATAACGAACCGTATTCTACTAGAAAACATTCAACGTTGTTAAGCGGAAAGAATGGTTATGGTTCAAGTTATTGACAACTAATTTCATTTAATTTAACATTACAGACGTCTATAAATGGCAACTCATTATACGTGTTTGAAAGATAGCTGTTGCCATTGCCGATAAGGTAAAATTGAAATACTAATAAACGGGATCGACATTGGAAGTTGTTAGAACGCGACGCGAATTCTATCTTGTGATTGGTCATCGTCAAAAATTTTTTTTCATGGAACGGCAATCAATCTAGGAATTACGATGCTTAACCCCCTCCCTTTCGCAAACGTTGCAAGAGGTTTAGGAATGAGCAGACAGGTCGCGATTTCCGCAACTTCGACCCTTGTTCTCCCGATATTCAAAAGAGGACCTTCATTTGTAGCTTCGGGAACAAGATTTTTTCCTTTTACACCTCGCATATCGCGAGGTCTGCAGAACTGTTATGTTAGGAAATCAATGTTTTCATGTAAGAATTGTCGTCATTGGTCTTGTTTCCCCAACGCCCTCGCCACCGAATCGTCAGATCTTGGCCGTTTCCGACAGTTGGTCAAAAGGAGTAAAATGTCGACATTGCCAAAAGAGGATTCTCAGTACAAACATTTGAGTTTGACACAGCGATTTAAACATATGAGCAAAAAATACGGTACTCCTGCAATAGTTATATACACTGTCATATCAGCCATAGATCTAGGATTGACATTCGTTTTGATTCAGGTCGGTGGCGCGGAGCGGGTGAAACAGGTTGAAGATTGGTTCACGAAAACGTTTGGAGGGTGGATTACATTCAAAAAAGATGAAAAGAACTCTGCTATCAAAGAAGAAAAACAGGATAAAGGTTTTACAACAAAAATTAGCGAGACCGCCCATCGTCAACTTCCATCTTTGACGAGCACTTTTGTAATTGCCTATGGAATTCATAAACTTTTGGTTCCATTCAGATTGGGCTTGACAGCGGCATTGACCCCTCCGACGGTTAGGAAGTTGAGGGAGATGGGTTGGAAGCGATTTAAGGAAATTTAACTTGACATGTATGATGTAGCAGGAAACACTCTGTCCCCCCCAAAAAAGTGATTTTTCTTATTTATCGAACATGCCGTTCAAGTCATAAATGTAGCCACCGAACTTTATATTGAGGATTGTTATATTTGCTAATGAATTATTAACCTTTGTGCTGATTTATATATAAGAAATTATCTGTTGTATTTTTTTTTCTTGAAATGTAGAAATTAATAGTCTACAGGTAAAGCCCTTCGGGTGTGCCTTCGGTCTTACGGTAGAGGACCTTCTCTCGCGCCTTCCTAAAATCCTCGGCAATTACTTTCATACGTCTTTCGCGTAATGCCAACAAACCAGCTTCAGTGCAGATAGCCTAGTGTTGAAATGAAAAATGAATTGAGAAATTCTCGGAAAACTTAAATCGAGTAATAAATAACACTTACTTTAATATCTGCGCCACTCAAATCGTCCTTTGACATTACAAATTCCTCGAGGTCTACATCATCCGACAATGTCATTCTACTTGTATGAATGTTAAATATACGACGTTTCGTTTTTACGTCCGGTAATGGAAATTCTATCTTTCGGTCAATACGACCTGGACGGATCAAAGCTGGATCCAGAGATTCAATGCGATTCGTTGCCATGATGACCTTTTCGAGTAGAAGACTATGAGCAACTTGTCAATCCAAATTAAACAATGTTTCTAAACACTCACCTTGACATCACCGCGAGAATCAAATCCATCTAATTGATTTAAAAGTTCCAACATAGTTCTTTGAATTTCCCTTTCACCGCCTGAATTTGAATCATAACTATATCAAATTACACAAGCAATATTATAAATAAATTTTGTTAAAGCAAAATGTGTAATTCTCAATTTCAAATTTTCAACACACCGTTTTGTTCCAATAGCATCAATTTCATCAATAAACACGATGGATGGTGCATGCTCCTCGGCTACGCGAAACAATTCACGTACAAGTTTCGGTCCATCACCAAGGTATTTTTGAATTAATTCCGATCCAACAACACGCAAGAATGTTGCAGATGTCTGATTCGCCACCGCCTTGGCCAAAAGTGTTTTTCCTATGTTTTAAAACAATCCAATTGGTTCTGACATCATTATTATTAAATAAACCATAATAATTTATTACCGGTCCCCGGAACGCCATATAGGATAACCCCTTTTGGAGGTTTGATACCCATCTCCTCATATAATTCTGGGTGAGTTAGGGGTAGCTCCACGGACTCTTTGATTTCTTGAATTTGTTGTTCTAAGCCACCAATATCTGCATACGACTCCGTAGGTGCCTTTTCAAGTTTCATGACACTGACCATTGGATCGGTGTCATCTTGAAGTACACCAACAACAGACATCGCCTAATAAAATATGCATTCTAAGTATTTATGAAGTGAACGATCCCCTTTTAATTTGACCTACCTTATGGTGTAATAAAATTGAACATCCAGGTTCTAATAAATCTTTGTCCACAAAAGAGTATATGCTAACATAATATTCAGGTCCTGTAGAAGAAGAAACAATCGCGTGCTCATCATCAATAATTTCTTCCAAGGTACCAACTCCCATGGGAGATCCCCTTAGATCATCCACCCTGGTTCGTTCTTCCTGATTCAATCAAGAAACATGACTCAGCTAAAATCGATAACTTTTCATCGCAAAATATGATACCAACTTGCGCCTTTTCCTCTTGCGGTTTTAATCGTTCTTGATTTTGAACAAATTCTTCCTCCATCAACAGGTAATCCTTTATGCGTTCCATTTTCAAAAGTTTTAATCGGCAACGCGTTGTTGGAAATACTATTGAAAGAGAAATGAATTAGACGAATCACTTTTTAATGGGCGAATAACAAAAAAACATGAATTTACCAGCTGGTAATTTTGATGTTGCATCTGGACCTCTTCTCTTTTTTTTACCGACGCGGGTTGGAAGGGGTGGTTCCCATTTCTTTTTCTTATCTTTATCCTATTTGCGGAATTCACTTAAATTAGAAAGAAGAAATCGTGCTGTCAAACAATGATGGATTCTATAATAACCTTATCGTCTTTATTCTTGTCATCGCCAGGGCCGGGTGGGGGGAGAGATGGCGCATTACCCTATAGAGCATACATGTGGTATCAAATCAATAAATCTTTCGAAGGCACGAAAAAATATTTCATGTTTATCATAATCACCATTGCAACAATAATTCAAAAAAAAAAAAATAATTCGAAAAAAAACTCGAGGTGATGAAAACCTACGTGCGTACGTAATTTTATAGGAATACGTAATCAACGATGACGCAAAATTTTTTTTTACTAATTAAACTTAATTAAGTCATTTAGTAGATTTACTATAGTAATTAATATAAAAAAATGATTTAACAGTATTTTATTAAACTTTGTATCGCTAAAGTTAATTCTCTAAATAGCTTATATTAGTTTATCAACTCTAAGTGTAACTTTGAAAGTAATACTTTATATTGCTTCATTAATAATTTAAATAAAAAAAATTTTAACTATTAATATTATTATCTGTAGATTATTACTACAGAATTATTATTATTTTTATTATTTTTCAACCATTTTGATAAGTTTTTATTGAAATTATTAAAAAAAGATACTGTATATATTGTTATATTCCAAGTTATTTATAAGGCAAGTCTATCAAGTAAGAGGGCATGCCTATCTAAGGACCAGATGGTTGATACACAGTCATTGATAGTACTATTAGCATAGCTAGTCTAGAATATATATTAATTTTTAATTAATATATTAGCTTATATACTAGTATCAAATTTTCAAAGATTATTTTAACCATCCAAATATCTTAATATTTTCACTTGAATCTCAGAGAGGATTTCTATCCTCTTTATTACTATTTATAGTATTATAGACAAGTCTTATTTAACAGATCTTTCATTTAAGCAAGCATCAAATTAAGATATTTCAAACTAGAATAGTTTGTTTTCAAAGTTTGCTGATACAGTTTAAGATAAGAAATGTTTAGATAATCACTGTAATTCTAAAAACAGGGTCCTAGAATCTACTGATACAATTTAAAATTAGAGATATATTCAAATAATTATTGTAGTCCTAAAAGTGAAATTATAAAATTTGTTTTTATTTAGTTTGGAGAATTTAGATTAAGTTTAATTTGTATAATCAAATCAGAAGTCTTTTTTTATGCAATTTTCATAATAGATTCTTTTCAATTTAATGATCAATAGGAAAATCAGAAGTTTATTTTCATGTAACCTAATTATTTTTTCTCATATGACTCTTATATAGTATTAAACTCTGAATCTTGAAATTGTGCTCTAATAACATTATTACTATCTATAAATTCATAGATTTAATTAACAATATTTTATAGAAATCTATTAAAACTATTATATAATATATTGAATTTTAGTTTATTAATATTATTGATATTATTTCAATAAGACCTACAGGTCTATAGTGCAGTGATTAGCACTCTGTAGATCAGATCACAAGATACAGGTTCAAATTCTCCAGGGGACTAATGTGATTCTCTTATCCATAAGCAGGTAGAATCTGACAAATTATCTATTGGCCTAACTATATATAACTGATGTTTCTGAATATAGTTAATACAGATCAAGATAATTGATAGCTTTTACTGATTCTCGTCAAAAATCAAGATCTCCAAAACACAGGATGGTCTATACAAAGATAGTGATCAGGTTACTATCTGAAATCGAGTAGAATTATCCCTGATAGAATCCCATTACCACCTGCTGATAACAAGAAGAGTAGATTTCTAAACTGGTTGCATGCGCTGAGGAAGAACTGACTGAAGATCTTATTTAACACTAGTCGAAAAAAAATTATTTGGCATACTGCCACTTTTATAACATTCGGCAAAAAATACTATTACTCATGTAACATTCAGTAAAAAATAAACAATTCGACAAAAAAAAAATAACATAAATAAATTGGCAACTACAAAAATTGACAATTAAAACTATTTATTAAAAATTTATCAAAAATTCATCAACTATTCATCCACTATTCGTCAACTATTTGTCAACTATATTTGTAACTATTCATCAAAAA
>CAJVPT010007287.1:0-10205 GCA_910592055.1 Acaulospora colombiana
ATATAGAACATACATTAAGAATAGCCTATAAAAAGAAAGAGAGTTTATATATCAAGAGCCAGATCAACAAAGCACTTAAAATCAGATGTAAAGATCTTAAAAGCAATAAAAAACAAATGCTATACTCTCTACTAAACTGAAAAAGACCCAAGATAATCTTAGATTGAGTTAAGACTAGAAACCAAGATAGAGAAGATTATATAGCTACAAATCCATAAACAATCAAACAAGTGGTTGAAGACTATTATCGAAAAGCTTTCAAGAAATGAAATACTAACTATAAGAGTCTTAATACTGAATGAAAAAGAGAATATCAATCAAAAAATTGGATAAATTCAGTATGATATTCTCTTTTACAGAAAGAAATCACAATGGAAGTGATCGAAACAATATTAAGAAACCTTCCTAAAAAGAAAGTATCCGGTCCATCATATATCAGTTATAAAATGCTTAAAAATATGGGTCCTCAAGAAAAAAAGGCTCTCAAACAACTATATGATCAGATAATTAAGGTGGGTCACATATTAAGAAAATAGAAAGAAAGTAATATCTATCTAATACCTAAGTCAAAACCATAAAACTGTAGTCTAAGCAACACAAAACCCATAATATTACTAGAAACAGCAAGAAAATATTTCACCAAAATATTGACCAATAGACTTGTCAGTATATATAAGAAGTATAAAATTCTACATGGACCTAATTTTGCTGACTTACAAGGAGAAAGTATGACTGAACCTATCCAACTTCTAAATAGTATTTGTGAAGAAGCCAGAAAAAAGAAAAAGGAATCATGAATCCTTTTTCAGGACACAGCCAAAGTAGATAATACAATTAGCCTCAAGATATTGAAAAGATCTATGAACAGAATCTGTATTTCAGCTACTAGTAGATAATTAATTATAGATCTCTTTAAAAATAGAAAATGTAGAACAATTCTTTTAGCAGAACTTTCAGATTCAGTTATAGCTAGTGATGGAATAGACCAAGGGGAAACAATATCACCTTTACTCTGGAGAATTTTTTATAATCTATTATTATACAAAATTCATAGAAATCCAAACTACAGATATACAATGGAAGAAGAATATATACCAGATTTTCAAAAGTTATATCTCAAAAAAAAACTTTCTTTAAGACAAGTAGTGATAGTATATATAAATAATACTACTTGAATTATCAAATTCAAAGCTGATATAGAATGTATCTTAGAAGATAGCAAACAATTTTACCAGGCAAATAATTCATAAATCAATAGTGAAAAATCCATCCTTTTGACCTTTAATTAGAACAGTTCATATGGGAACAGACAAATTAATAGTCAAGAAACTAGATAAATATGATCAAGCAAAATTCCTGGGTATTTGATTAGGAAAAAGATATAATAATTGGGATACTATTAATCTACTTAAAACAGATATTAGAACAGTAACCCAAGCAATTGGCAATGAAAGCCTAACTAAAAAACATCGAGATATATCATCAATAGAGTTCTAATCCCTTGTATAGAGTACAAAATATAGCACATATACTTGAATGATAAAGTTTGCAATGATCTAATAGCTATATATGGAAAAGCTTTAAAAACAAAGCCCTAATTTGTAAAACAATGTCAAATAGTTGTATACACAACAAACAAATCTATGGACTCAAAAGTGTATAGGAAATCCAACTCAAAAATCATATAATAATACTATTCTGTCAATTAAATAATAGTGAAGCTCCAGGAATTGCAACAGTCATTCAACTTAAATAAAGTCAACTCAAATACTAGGAGCCTAAAAATATACTTAATGATTCAGTAAAAGTCAAGACAATGGAGAAAAGTAACTTTGCTGTTGCAACTTTGACCATGGCAAAGAAGTTATAGATTATATATAACAATTGAAGATAGAAAAAGATCTTTGATACTCAAGGAGGCATCATGTCTATCAAGACAATCATAAATAATAAGAAAGAATATATGAAAACTATTCCTTCTCTAAAAAGAAATAAAATAATGTTTTTGGATCAACTAATTAATACAACCATATCAATAATAAGAAAATGGAGAGCAGTTCAGATTTTTTTGCCAGTACTTGTAAAGGTTCTATTTCAAGCTGGTATACACAAACTAGTGCAAAGGTAACAGAACAACAAGATCTGCTAAAACAATTCTACTGAACTCTAAAATAGATTGAACATGAATTTCAAATAGTAAAAGTGGCTTCTAAAATAAACAAATGGAAAACCAATTGGAGAGTTTTAACTGAAACAACAGGAATTACTATAAAAAAAGCCAAAATGCAAAACAGAGAAGTACTTTTTACACTATATAAGCTCCTCTATAATCCTATCACAAATAGTATTATCTATCATTTTTATATATCCAAACAACCAATTATTTTACACATATTCTAAACCTGGTTATTATTATAATTAAATAGGTAAGAAAGTTTTAGGAAAAAGAATCTACTTACACTTCTAGGAAATCCTACAAACTGGTAGCCCATAGTGTCAAAAAATAAATTAAGTACTATGTATTCATTGGGGCCAAAAGAGATTGTGATACAAATAGAGAATTGGAGAGTCGAACTGATTAAACAGGCTATACAATTAAAGGAGTATATAATAGATCTAATAAAAAGTCTTAGATACAACTATAAAAGCAATACAAAGCAATTTATTTTCTTTACTGATGGATCTTACAAGCAATATACAAAAAGCGAGGATGAACTTGAAATGGGTCTTGCATAGATTCAAATTGAAAACAATAAAATAATCAATCAATTCTTAGCAAGAGCAACATCATGGCCATCAGCTACAAGAGCAGAAATTCTAGTCATACTTATTGCAATTTTCACAATACCTAAAAATGGAAAAGCAATCATATTTACAGATTGTATGCAACCATCAAGATATGGAGGACAATCCAGTTATAAAAGTTTATTTCCATAAGGAAATGGACTAAAATAACCAACTAGCTACTATGAAACTGAATCAAGAACCTAGTACAAAAGAAAAATCTTTGTCTCATACTTGAAAAGATCAAGACCCATCAAAACATAAATTCAACAATATAGCAGATAGGTTAGCAAAGCAGGTCAGAAGAAAAAAATTCTTTGATTTGATAACAAACATCTAATCTGGATCAAGTTTTCACAATAGTAGCCTGAAAAGAATATACTATTGATATCAGTATTAGAGATTTTCTTAAAAAATGGAACACTAAGAAAATAGGATTAGCCTGAATAAAGCAAAAATATATTCAAGATTGATAAATACACCCTAGTAAAGAAATTGACTGGCAAATTTTCTAAAAATAATTCAATCCATATAATATCTTTTACATCTCCTTTAGTATCAACAAGGACAAGAGTTTTCTGATAAATCTAATCCATGATAAGCTTTCTACTCTCCAAGTGATGCAGAAAAGAAAACTAGACTTATATTCAAGTACAATATGTTCAATATATAATTTACAAGAGGAAACCTTGAAACATCTTTTTGAATGTCTCAAGATCCAAAATAAAAGATCAATTATATGGAACAAATCTTAAAGTAAAATCTTTCAGTATATTAGAAAAACAAAAGATCTATTTGACAAGAGCCAGGTAGAAGTTAAAAGAGTAACAGGGAAATATATTCAAGACATTAAACAATAGGATGAAAGCTTATATAACACAGTCTGTGGCTTTATACATAAAGATAAGATCAAGATCCTAGAAAAGTACCTCAAAGTCCTCAAGATTCTAGCAACAACAACATAAGAGGCTATTGGTAAATTTTATAAAAAAATGAGAAAGACCTTCAAAAAAGAAGTCTAAAACAAATACTATAGCATTACTATTGAATGGAAACAAAACCAAGGACTTATCAGCAAACTCAAAAGGCTTAGAGTATCAATCAATATAACTAGAAAAATAGATCGAGTCTTTAAGGAAGCCAATTACTCCTTTATTTGTCCCTTCAGAAATATAACAGAAGAAAAAGAAGACTCAGAACAAATGAAGTCCCAAGACAATATAGTAGATATAATAAATAGTTGGATATCCAAAAGTTTTAAATGATTTGGTTTTTAATCACAGTTAGAACTTTGGAAGATCTATAGTGATGAGCTATAGACAATGATTTAAGTGACTAGAGAATAATCCAAGCCATAAAATAAGCAAAATATCATTCTTTAAGTTGTATCTAAAGAAGATTAAGCTTTATAGATAGGTGAGTCAATATATAAAAGTTATAAAATATGTAAATATCAAATATATTTACAATAAAATGGACAAGCTATATTAGTCTAACTATAGATTAAAAAAAAAAGAATAAAATAATAATAATAATATATAATCAATTAAATTATAATATAAATTATATATTAAATCTACGGGTCCATAGTGCAGTGGTTAGCACTCTGTAGATTAGATCACAAGATCCAGTTTCAATTCCACTTCAATACAAAACTGATTGAGGAATTGAATCCGTTCATTGATGTAACTATAAACTAACCGATGTTTTTAATATAGCATCCGGTCTATATCTAGATTGTAATCAGGTTGTGATCTGAATCAGATAGAACTATCATTGATACAATTGCATTATCAGAAATAGTAGCAAGAAGAGTAAATCCCTAAACCGATAGTATGTCTCTCAGGATCAAAACAAGAACACAACTCATCCGGGGACACAAATGGCTTAACACAGAACTCATACGCAAGAAAAAGACTCTTCTATAATAAGCCAGTCCCAGTCCTTATGCATGTGGCTATGAATGCTTGCACAGACTTGACTATCGGGAGGCCTTGGTGGAAGGAGAAATCTGCAGACCACTCTGAAGGATCAAAAACTGGGATCCAGGATACTGAATTTGATGGCCTGATAACTAGAATACTCTTAAGAAAAAAATTGTTCTAGGAATAATTAAGATGAAATCGTACAGGCTTCCAGTTTGTGGATGGACTGGTAGTGGTTGTATATAGTATTAGTTTAAATATATATATAGCTATCCATATAGATATGATTTACTATAATATATATGTATAACTACTCATTTGTAATAACATAACAGTTTCAATTAATAAAAATTACAAATTAAGCCTGTGGGCAGAGATATATGATACCCTTTCATCCCCAAGAGCAGAACTAATGGCCATTATGACTGCAATAAGTAACATTAATACCAACAAAACAATCACAATCTTCACAGATAGTCAGGTAGTAATTAACATATTAAGAGATCCTTCACCACAGAGGAGACATTGAAGGAATAGATATCAGCCAAATCAAATCCTCAGCAATACTATTAAGAACCTGACAAAAATAAAAAAACTTACAATCACCTGGGCAAAATTCAAGAGTCATTCTGGTATCCTAGGCAATGAAAAAGCAGATCAGCTGGTCTCAACAAACCTAACAGACAAATTCAAACACACCATAACAATAAATACAAAAACTTCTACATCAACAAATATACTTACCAGATGGAACTAAAAACAATATGATATTGAAATCAAGCCTATAACAAGACAAGTTCTTAAAAACAAATGGGCAAGTAAATGGTGAATACTACAAAAAAACCAGGATTGACTGAACTAGAAGAAATCTTAAGAAATCCACTGGCCTATGACTTTGGAGCTCCTAACGTCAACAGCAATTACAGTATCATTAACTAATATAAGAGATCATATGGACCGATCATTCAGAATTAAAACATAAATGGGAGAACTACCTACCATAGACAAACTAAACAAAAGATGTCCTGATATTTATCCCAATGATAAATACAAAATCTGCAAACAGCACAAAGAAACAAATGACTATATCTTTCAATGCGGCACAATACCAACAAGACTTCAAGAAGAGTTTATACAGGTCTTAACAGAGAAAAGTGCAGCAAGAGCTGAAGGTAAACAAACAGAACCAATCCAAAACAAATGGAAAAGAATACAAATAATACAGGAACACAAGGAAAATAATAATACAAGGCACCAAATCGAATGGAAGGATATTGTTAAAGAAGTCATGACACATGGCATGATACAAATAGCAGAGACCATAACAAAAGATAAATCCAGAACATTGGAAACAATTCAAGAAGCAATACACAAGTTCTGGCAAGCCAAACGAGAAGCCTGGAAACTCAGATGTGACATCACAATAGAATAGAAAAAAAAGTCAAAACATAAACAATAAACTTAAACATCAAAAGAAGTGAGCCAACAGTAAAATAGATAAGTAATAAACTATATTACGAACCCCGGACTCACCAACAACACAGGATATAAAAAGCTTCGAGACCAATCTAAAATCAGAACAGACTCAAATCAATCTTAAGAAACACCTAAAGAACAGGTTTGGGGAACTATACATAGAACTAACAAACATCATAACGAAAAAAACATTGAAAAACAACTATTTTTCTTTTTTCTTCTTTTCTATCAATATTAGTGCTAGTGAAGTCTTAACATGCTAGTGCTCACCTAGGTGAACTGCAGCAAGTCACAGGGTTTCTAGTAATAGAATACTGAGTCATAGTGTTTTTTTCCTTTCATAAATGTATAGACTCGCAATTAAATTTGCATATATAAGCCTATATTAATGAATAAATAAAAACTCAATGGTAGGACTTCACCAGTTTAAAAAAAAAATAATAATAATATAAATTATATATTATATATTATATTATAGTTTGTATAAAAACTATTTCTACTAATTCTCTAACTACATACAAAAAAGATGTTTGCAAGAAATTTTATACTTCTTTGTTAATAAAGTCTTTACATTTTTATTAAAACAACTTGAAGCTTATCTTTATGTATCTCTCCTACTCTCCCTTACTTGTTTATAAATTCCTTTGAATAAAAATTTGAGTCTCTAATAGCCTGAAAAAAATCAAGTATGCACTTCCTCTACTAAAGGCAAAAAGGTTCTAGAAAGTAAAAGGACTGACAAGTGGAATGTTACTTTATAAAGCTAGAAGTAACAAGAAATAGAGGTTTTATTAACAAGGAAAGGCTTATTATTTATCTTCTCACATACTGTCTTGTACTCTCTTAAAGTGTCTACTGTTTTTCACAGTTTTCTTGAGAGATTTTGCCTATCTCAATTTGACCCTGAATTTTTGATAACACAATGTCACCTGGCATCTAATTGATTAATATGAAATATATTAGTAACTAAATATAAACAAGCTTCTATTGGTCACTTAATGTGTTTCGATAATGTCATTGATGATAAAAAGAGTTAATTGATACTCCATATTCACCTCACTCTTTCAATTAGATTAATCTACAGATCAAGTACTATGAGATTAATAAGATACGAGCAACAAGTCCCCAGATAATGAAAAAGCTACTATTTATTCAAACTAAGGTCTTTCTCTCCTATTATTCCAGTTAGGCAAAGTTCAAGATCAAGGTCTTTTTTTTATCCCAATCAAGCAATAAGACCAAATAGTTTCTAGTCCATGCTAAGCTCCAATCTTTTGATTACAGTTGAGAATGCATTTCTCCAGAAGTTATTGAAAAATATCATAGTCGATAAGGGTCCCACCATTCTTGAAACTCTCTTACCATTATAAAGCAAAAGGATTATTGAGAAATCTAACCTTTTGTATTATGAAATATACAGTATATATCAATAAAATTCCTTTAATTAGGCATGGCTACTAGAAGGTATCACATTGAAACAATATGACCTAGTCCTTACTAGGTCACATAAGAACCTGGAGTCTATTACAAATTATCTCTCTACTATAGGTGGATAAAAAATTACTGTCCAAAGAAGGTTGGAATTAAATATGTTCTAGAAGTAAAGGTACCCATTAGGTAATAAGTCTCCTCAGATGGTACACAAGAAGGAAATCAAGATCAAGAATAGATAAGTTTCTCAAATAGTCAGAAAAAGAAAGGATATTTCAATTGGATATTTCTTATTTGAGAAGAGGTCTTGAGAAGCAGGTCTTTGTAGAAAGCTAAAAATATTTTTTTCAATTTTTATACTTTTATTTTCTTGTTGTCTACTTAGATATTTTTAAATATTCTCTTCTCTTTTTTAACCCATCCTTTTGTAGTTTCCTATATTTTAGTAGTTTAGTTAGACATACAGCAATAATATTCTGTTAGCAATGATGCAGTAAACTAGGAGAGTTTTTATCCAAAGATACTGCAAAGTAAAATATTGTTTCCATAGTTGAACCTAGAGACTTTTATACTTATAATAAGTTAATTAGATTAAAATAATAGTTTAGCTGTATTATATATCATATTGCTTAAATGAAAATGTACTAATATTTTCAATTGATTAATAAACTGATAATCTAGTCTGGCTATGGGTACTCAAAAAAAAAAATATATTATAGTTTATATTATTTATAATTTATAAATATAACCTCAATTCAAAAAAATTCATACAAAAGTTTATTAATTTTTTTATTTTATTGCTGATGAATAGTTACTGAATTTTTAATAAATAGTTAATGAATATTTAATAAATAATTTAATGAATAGTTGCTGGTTTTTTAACGAATATTTAACAAATTTTTAATAAATAGTTTTAATGAATAGTTTTAATAAATAGTTACTGAATTTTTAATAAATAGTTGATAAATCTTCAATAAATTTTTGATGAGTTATTAATAAATTAACGTTGAATTTTTATTGAATTGTTAATAAATAATTTTGTGATAAACTTTTAATAAATTATTATCAAATTATTAATGAATTATTATTAAATTATTAATAAATTTATTTGATTAATTATTAATAAATTTTTTGACAAATTGTTAATATGTTAATTTTTATAGTTGTCAATTTATTTACGTTATTTTTTTTTGTTTTTTTTTTATTGAATTGTTTATTTTTTGTCAAATGTTATATGAGTAATAGTATACTGAATAATTTTTTTTTGACTAGTATTCTTTTCTATATTTATTTATTTTTTTTTTTTTTAACCTATAATCATGCTGCAATAACATGTCTTTATTGAAATATTGAGAAATACCTAAATATTTAATAGACTTTCACAAAGCGACTAACTCATAATTGTACATTATTAGTTAAAGAATTATACCACTTAAAAAATATGAGAAGTTTACTAAGCTAATTTGGACTAAACAAAATTAAGTTTAAACTAAGTACTCTAAGTTAGATTTAAGAAACAATATTTCACTGTCCTAGTAGTTTAGCAATAGTGCTTCTAAGTTAACCAGAATTATTGCCAATAGTTTGTTACTTTAAATTATTCTGAAAAATGATGAATTGCTAAAGTTGCATTGGGAAAAAGGAAAAAGAGAATGCAAATCAAAGCCCTTCAAAAGGGTTTTGTTCTATTTCACAATTTCCTCTTGAAAGGGGTTTACCTAATTGGAATATTTTCTAAGCTTCATAATATTTGAGGAACTTAGCCACTCCTGAAGTGACTTTAAGAAGAACATTTAAGGAACTTATCCTTCTTCCGATGTATGAATTCACATATTGCTAATGAGGCCAGTGCCATATTATGGAAGAGTTTGCCTGACCAGGATAAAGAGATCTTTTCAAGAACTTTGTCTGACCAAAATAGAAGCTTGGAAACCTTAGCTTTTGTTCAAGAAAACCTTCTCACTACCTGAGAAACTTAATAAGAAATGGAAGTTGAATCTTCTTTTCATACCTGTCACTTACCTTTTGATATTATAATTGTTTCTTGAAGGTTGAGCATATATGATTGAAGAGGACACTTTTTCTAGAACTTTTTTTCCTACATTACTAGTAATATATCAAGACATGTGAGTGTAACCAATAGGAGCTTGTTTACATTTCAAAAACTGACGTATTTCATGTCAGCCAATTACTTTTGGTGAGGATTTGTGCTACCAAAAATTTAGGATCAAACTGAGGTAGGCAAAATTCTCCAGAAAACCATGAAAGTAATAGCTCTAAGAGGCCCACAAGTGACTGGAAGAGGAAAAATAAGTCCTTCTGTCATCAAAAACCTTTATATATCTCTCACTTCAAAGGTTAAATAGGCATTCAGATACTTCACAGTTAGTTCTTCTTCCTTTGGAAACTTTTTTACCATTGGTATCAAAGGTATTGCTTGACTTTTCTTGGACATTAGGAGTCAAGTTTTTGAGTGATGAGGTTTGTAAACAATAGGAGAAAGGTGGAAATGATTCTTGAAGTCATATTTCAAGTTGTTTTAAGGAAAGTATTAAGACTTTATTAGCAAAGAAGTATAAAAACATCTTG
>CAJVPT010007288.1:0-10204 GCA_910592055.1 Acaulospora colombiana
CACTACAACAAGGAACGATTATATAAGAACTCAATCCAAATGCCCAGATCCAGATGGCCTGTAATGACTATGACAGTTTCAAGTGGTTTACCTCTCAGGTAGATAATCAAAGGATAATAGAAAAGGTAGTTAGTAATATATAATATAAGATAAAGATCAAACATTACAATCAAATCAACTTTTAACTGATAGAACCATGCAGAAAATACAATCTAACAATTATAAAGAACAAAAAAAGAGACAACTGCTGTATTGAAATACTAAAACACACTGCAGCTGCTATCCTAGTAATCAAGACATCTATCTCCAATTGTTCCAACAACCCTACAACTGGTCAGCAGATGTAGTATTCATAAATCTCACCAAGCAGTATTGAAAGATGGTAAAATATGCCAAATGAAAAAATAGAAACAGTGGGAATTCTTAACTGGCAAACAAATATCAACCTTCTAAAACTACTGCTCATGATGGATAGCACAACAACCAGCAAGCATAATGAAATTACTAAACTATTTAAAGACAAAACATTTATTTTAATTCATATAGATAGAGCTTTCAACAAATCAATAAACCAACAACTAATAAAAATTGGCATAATCTTTACCTAGAAAAATAATACAGCATACAGCCTAAACTTCAAAATTCAAGGTTAAGTATTAACACATAGAGCAGAGATCCTAGTAGCAACCATTACAATAGCAGTTGCAGGATATAACAAACAAATAACCATTTATATAGACTCCTAATTTCTGATCTAGAATATAGTGAAACTCACATAAAAGGGTCAAATACATAAAATAGAAGAGATACAA
Organism: Acaulospora colombiana; assembly: GCA_910592055.1. Taxonomy (NCBI): domain Eukaryota; kingdom Fungi; phylum Glomeromycota; class Glomeromycetes; order Diversisporales; family Acaulosporaceae; genus Acaulospora; species Acaulospora colombiana. The sequence goes on from CAJVPT010007288.1 coordinate 813, forward strand.
CTTATATATAATACAAATGAAATCACAGAACAGCTTTACCAATATATCATATGGCAGAAAATATCTAGCAAGGACAAATATCCAACACACATTCAAGTACACACACTAACACAGAAAGTACTCAAAAAATATATGATAGAACAACCTACAATATTTACAATACATACCTTTAATCAAAAACTTTTAAGTTTCCACTTCAATAAAAGAATTGAAATATCAAAACCAATTTGAAAAACAATCAAAATAATTTGATAGGCTACATATACCTTCAACTGGACCAACTTCGAATAAAACCAAGCAATAGCTCTACAAATCAGAAAAGAAATAAACTGTGAGCTAATTCTCAGAAATATCCATCCTATAGCAATAACCTCAGACTATACTAACTGGTGGGATCTTGTCCAATATATATTTATAATAAAACTTTGGAATCAAGAACTCTTCACAATGTACAAATTATATGAAAGGTCCCTGATCTATATAAAAACAATCAATGTCCCAGCTGCTCAAGTGACAAAAATAATAAACACCTTTTTATCTATAAGTACCATGGCATAAACATATATAAAGAAATCAACAAGTGCATTATTAAAGAGATAAATAACAATACAGGTACCTTATTAAAAAAACTCTTTTCCGAAAATCTCAAAATCAGAAAAAATTTCCTTATAAGACAAAAACTAAGAACGAACTTGTCCTAGCTACATAGTAGCGCACAAGCAAAGTTGGCCACCACCAGGCAACTCAAAAGCAAAGAAAGACAAACAACACCAGAATACAACATTGATAGAATCAGCAAGAACAACAGTAGAATTCTTAAACCCAAAATGACAACTCCAACAGCGCAGCTCAGGCACACCCCTTTTGGAACCAGAACAGCAATCACAAAGAAGATGCTCGAGAAAGGAAAAGAAACAATCCAAGTAACAGAACCCGGCAAAACAAGTGAGCCCCAGTAGTCAACGAGGTAGAGATGGAAACAGAGAACACAAGCCAGACAATCCCCTCAGTAACAACACCCCGAACAGACAGGTCACCATCCTCTACCACAATTTGTGAATCGGAAAGTCAAACCATAACAGAACAACAGACTTCAAATCACCAGCCCAATATAATCAGTCAAGCAAGATATAGCTATGACCAAGATAAACAGACTGAAAGGAAGGACCCAAGGGAAGCGCAAGAACACCAGGCCTCACTCACACCAGGCAAAGTTGTTTTGGACCCAGAGTTGATACCGGGACAAACACTGGCAGAGAAAATCGAATTCATCAGACAAAAAATGGGACATCTCCAATCCCTGAAACATATACAATACAAAGCCCCAACCAGTTATCCCAAAATAGCAATCATCATGACTAATCAGGAGGACCTGGACAAGGCATGTGAGATCACCATTACAGACAATGAAGCTACCAAATTCAGAAGGATCGCACATCTAGACTCACACGATAGCAAGTCCCGCACCATCAAAGTATGGGACATCCCCCAACACTTCACCAAAACTGTTCTAGCAGACTTCTTTGACAACCAAATTGGTATCGACTACATCACTATCCAAAGAGCAGGTCCCTTCCAGTCGGCCAACATTACGTTCACGAACACATCAGACTACGTGAAAATTAGTCGAGAATGGAGCATAGGATGCGGATTCCACTCCTGCAGGATCTTTCCCTTCTACAAAACACACAAAGTCAAACAAGAAAGAGAACGATTCAGCGCAACTCTTGCTAAACTCCCCAAAAACGCCACAGCCTCAGACCTAGCGGTAATAATCACTAGCACAAAAGCAAAATCATGTTATATCCCTCGGGACAATAACAATCAGGCAAAAGGACTAGCCATTTTCACCTTTGAAACACAGAAAGAACTTCAAGCAGCTAAGTCAACTGCACCCTTAATCGGTGAAGTCCAGATACAGTGGGTTGACCGAGAAATCAAACTATGTTCCACATGCAGTTCTCCGGAACACAACTGGTACTCTTGCCCAGAAAAACCAGAAACTGCACCACCAAGACAACACACCAACCACTCCAATAACCCAAGATCTCCCCCAAGGAACAATATCACATCCCCTACGAACCGAAGACAACAAGGCTCAAGCCATACTAACAACCCCAGAAGCTATGCCAACATTGTCAAGTTCGGAGGAAACACAAGAGACTATCATGCAGAGCGAGACCTATATGCACTACTCCTCTCACTCCAACACGAACTCCAAGAAGTCAAGAAATCCCTCCAAGATCTAGATGAAAGAGTCGACGCGCTAGAACAAGAATGCGCCAACAGATACCCAGAGAGCATAGATGAACTCATGGAAGAATTAGAGGAAGACCCAGCAACAAACAAGCCCACACCAGTAGGCACCCCAGAAATCAGCATTTAGGACATCAAAGCATCGCAAGAGGCATACCAAAAACAACTCAACAAAATGAGCTTCACTATGGAGAAAGCCATCAGCTTGTTCAAACTCACGCAACAGGACAGTGCCCCAGCCCCCAATGCATCTCAATAATATGATAGAGGGAAAAACAGGAAAACTCCCCAAGAGGGCAGGAATGAACATAAATAATAACTTCAACATACCACCCATACACCTTCCCCATTCGCTTAATCCCCTCAACACACTAAACACTAACAACAACATAGCAAATAAATGGAAAATCGGTACAATCAACGTCAGAGGTATTAACGAAGAAAATAAGCAAATCGCATTTACAACATTCGTAAAAGAAGAACAATTTGATATAATAGGAATCACAGAGACTTGGCTACCACACAACTACAACTGGACAAGAGCAGAGAAGGAATACTTGAATTGGACAACCAAGGACACCAAACATAAAACTGGTACAGGAGTAGGAATTATTATAAAAAAAGAATAGGCAACACACATTTTCAAATCAGATTCATGGCAAGATAGGGGACTATATATCGACATGGCATTCCAGGCCAAAATCAAATACAGAATAATCACAATATACAGTCCCGCCAGCAATGCACAAACAAGTCAAAAACACAACTTAATGAGGTGGTTAGAACAAATCATCCAGGAAGTGACGGCAAAAAACTTCTTCATCATGATACTAGGGAATCTCAATGAAATCAATGATGACAAGCTAGACAGATCCACGAACAAAAAGAAACCAAGATCGACTCCAAGAGGGCTAATCAACACACTTATCTCCCATGACCTGGTTGACACATACAGACACCTGTACCCACACACAAGGAGCTACACATATAGCAGAAGCAAAACGGAATACGGAAGTAGACTAGATTACATTTGGGTGTCAAGACCACTGGTACAACACATCACAGAAGCATTCCACGTCCTATTAACTACAATGATAGACACGGACCATAAGATGGTCACAACCACGATCAGTACTCCACACAAATTCTGGAACAAACTAGCAAACAGAAAGAACAACAACCCTAAACATATAGACTACGAGAACTCATCAAACAAACAATGGCAGGAATTCAAAGAAATGGTAGAAAACAAGGCCACATCAATTATGTTACACCAGCCCACTCCACTGGAAGGAAACTGGAACCAATTTAAAAACATACTATTGGAAGCCAGCAGGAAACATCTGAAGAAAAGAAGGAAAAGCAGTAACATTGAGACAATCTATACATCGAGATACCAAGAAATAATGAGATAGTCAAACTTAATAGGGAAGGCCCACAGAACATACAAAGGATACCTAAACAGCAACACACTGGACACTGAGATGAAAGGGAAGCTAGCAGAAATGGTTAAAGCTATCAATCAAAATGAACCAAGAATCAATAGCTTCCCTCCCAATCAACACAACTATCACGTCAGCCCCCTCCAACAATACCAGTGGCTGAAAGAATTGCAAGATCTCTGGAAAATAGAAAGTAAGATCGCACAACAAGAGATTAGAAGAGAGAAAAGAAGAATAATCAACAAGTTCACAGAAAAATGATTCAAGTATCTACAAGACCAGCCAAGGAGAATGATAGACAGTATCCTGGACAGACCCCACAGGAAGATAGACACAAGTAGACTAATCGAATACACCATAACAAATGAGACCACAATAATCACAGACCCGAAGGAAATTAAAACAAAAATTAGGGACCACTTTGAGAAGTGGACCCAGAGCCGGACAACCACAGATATATGGAGCTACCCAAGATGGATAAACAGATATGCCCCAATAGAACTTATCGACCCAGAATGGTATAGTCAATGCTCAGCCACGATAGACCTCCAGGAAATTAGGCAGGCAATACAGGCCAAAAAGAAACACAGTGCACCAGGACCCACTAAAATACCCTATATACTACTAAGAAACCTAGGACCCCAAGGTCTACGACTTCTAGGGACAATCTACAACCAGATCCTCGAAACAGGGAAAGTTTTCAAGGACTAGAAACGAGGAGAAATTTATCCAATCCTCAAGCCTAAAGACTGGATGGGAGATATTAACATCACACGCCCCATCACCCTCCTAGAAACAGCAAGGAAAATCTTCATGTCTATACTCAACAATAGAATTGCAGAAACCCTAAATAGACATCACATTACATCAAGCAACAACTGGGCAGGGCTTCCGGACGGCAGACATAACAGCCAATACACATAATGAACAATCTTTTAGAGGAAGCTAGAGAAAAAGGAAAAGAGGCCTGGATTTTTAGCCAAGACATTTGCAAAGTGTATGACTCAATCAACCAAGACATGATGATACTGGCACTCAAATGCATCAAAATCCCGGAAAAAATCATTAACATCTTACAGGATACCTTAACAGAGAGGTTCAATAGGGTAATTACAGTATATGGGATGACAGAAGAATATCAAGTCCAAGATGGGATAGATCAAGAAGATACAATCTCGCCCTTAATGTGGAGAATCTTTTACGACCCCTTGATCCAAGAAATAAAAGATCAAAAGCTAGGATATATAATGAAGACAACGTGGAACACCAATCTCACAACAATCAACACTATCAGGGTCACGCAACTCACCAGATTACAAATGGTGATAGCAACAGCATATATGGATAACACAACCTGGTATGCCCCAAATAGATCCAACATGCAAGTTATCCTGGATACAGCATCAGAGTTCCTCAAGATCAATGACATACAAGCAAACGGAGACAAATCCTCACTCATCTGTATCAATGCAAATGAAAAAGACCGTACAAAAGGTGTTCTCCTAGCAGGAACCAAGGTCACGCCCCTTGAAAAAGATGAGTCAACACACATCCTCGGAGTCTGGATCTCAGAAGATGGCAGAAAGCAACAACAGAAATGCCTAATACGAGAGAAAATCACCAACACAACAAACCTTATTAAATGGAAAAGAATCACTGACAAATAAGCACGTTATATCATCAATCAGGTTCTTTACACAGCAATAGAATATCTCCTCAATGACGTGGCCCTATCGGAACAAGAATGCGATCAGCTCAACAGCAAAATAGTTCAAACCTTTAAACACAAAATCAATATGCCAAGGACCACCCCAACGCCATTATCCACGCAAACTTCGGATATAGGCTCTTCAACATGTGGGACAGGCAGGTAATGCTTCATGCAAACAATTGGAAGAAAAGAATCACCGACTCAGATACGTGCAGTAAAACAGCATGGATCAGACTACAACAGCTCCAAAACCAATACTAGTCAAACATATCAATACTAGAAGACAAATATCCCTTCTGGATCAAGAAACAACAGAATCTCACAAACGACATTCTGAACATGCTCAAGGTACAAGGCATCACATTCAAGACGACAAACTACGTAAATATCTGTACAGTTCCATATGGAGGGAAAATAGCCATCAAAGGCATCACACCTGATACTTGATACAATAAAAACAAACAGCATCTCAGGAAAAGAGGAATCCTTTTCAAGAAACAGCTCATGAACGATGACCTTTCAAGACCCTTGACATGGCAACAGCTCAGAACCAGAAAAGGCAGGCAGGGTAGAACTCCTGAATGGTTTCAGGACCTACGGAAAATAATTTGCAAAGACCCCAACCAAAACTCATACACCAACATCGCAGATTCTCCCGCCAACAGATCAGACAACAGTTTTCTTAACAACACCCAATCTATCTATATCAATCTCCATCAACGATCAAGTGGATGGCCACTAAGTCAGAGAATGAATTCGCCATATATAGAAAAAGGAAAATGGCAGACTCAGACAAGATCATTGCCAACCACATGACAACACTACCAGGGAGATCCCCCCTCTTCAAATGCGAAGAATATAATAAGAACAACCAACTACTGAGAGGACAGTACAAGGAACAAAAACAATGCATAGCAGAATTAATAAGAGCAAGAACAGTAAATGTAATAGTAGACAAAAGCTCAAAATCAGCTGACCCTTGACAGACCCACCCCACAGATCAACAATAGAGGACTAACAGACTGCGCTCCACCCTTAAGGGAATCAAGAAAGCACTGTATGTAAGAAGAAACGAACCAGAGCTGCCAAGGCAGATACCCCAGATCCACATGGACCCACTGTCAGAAACGAGGCACCTAATACACAGTACACTAACGGGGGACACAGGCATCAGTGACCATCTATCCAACATAGCAGGGGAAGTTTACAACCCTAATGACCTAAGAATATATATAGATGGCTCATTCACCAGACATCCAGAAAGAAGTAGATTGGGACTGGGCTGGATTATAACGACCAAAGAGGGAGAACAGGTAGCAGAATTCCAAGTGGAAACACAAGACACTTCCTTTTCCACAAGAGCTGAGCTAATGGCCATACTGACAGCGGTCAGCACCATCAGCACAAACAAAACAATCACCATCTGCACAGACAGCCAGTCAGCAATTAACAGCACAAAAGAGACAACAAAGCAGAAGAGGAACAAATGGAACAATGCAAACCAGCCAAACCAAATCCTCAGCAACACAATCAAAGAATTAATAACAACCAAAAGACTCAGGATAAGCTGGGAGAAAATAAAAAGTCACTCAGGTAATCCAGGCAACGAGAAGGTAGACCAGCTGGCCACTACACGAGTCACAGACCCACCCAAACTCCACATAACAATAAATGAACAAAACTCCACTTCAACAACCGTACTCAACAGATGGAATCAAAAACAATACAACATCGGAATCAAATCTCTCACAAAACAAATCCTCAAAAACAAATGGGCAAGTAAATGGCGAACACTACGAAGGAATCAAGAATGACTGAACAAAACCAAATCAGGAGAAATTCACTGGCCCCTGACCTTTGAGTTACTAATATTAACGAGAATCACAACAATATTAACCAATATAGAAGACCACACAGACTGTTCCTTCAGAATTAAAACTTGGCTAGGAGAACTCCCCACAATGGAAAAGTTAAATGTAAGATATCCAGATATATACCTTAACAAAATATATAAAATTAGTAACCAATACATAGAAACAAACAATCACATCTTCCAATGTGGTACAAAACTGACTAAGTTACAGGAAGAATATATCCAGGCTCTCACAGAAAAATGCGCAGCAAGAGCACAAGGCAAACAGATAGAACCCATCCAAGCCAAATGGAAAAGGATATTAACAAAACAAGAACACAATAGGAAGATATAAGCCAGGCATCAAACATCTTGGGAGGACATAGTCAGGGGAATCATCACACATAGAATGATTCAAACAGCAGAAACCCTAACAAAAGACAGATCCCAAGCAATCGAAGCGATCAAAAAGGCAACGCATAAGTTCTGGCAAGTCAAGCAAGAAGCCTGAAAACTCAGATGCGACATCACGATAATGTGGGAAAAGAGCCAGAGGATCAACAAAAAACTCAAACGCCAGGCCAGACATACTAAAAACATAACAAGCAAACCAAGGAGCATACTTCCAAGTCCAGACTTACCAACAACACAAGCAATTAGAAGCTTCGAAGCAGATCCAGAACCAGAACGAGTTCCAATAAACTTGGAAAAACACCTTAAGAACAAATTCGGTGAACTATACATAGAACTAACAAATATAATAACAGAGAATACACTAAAAAACAGCCATTTTCCCTTCTTCTTCTTCTCTATCAATATTAGTGCTAGTGGAGTCTTGACACGCTAGCACCCACCTCGGTGGACTGCAGCAAGTCACAAGGTTTCTAGTAATAGAATACTGAGTCATAGTGTTTTTTTCCTTCCATAAATGTACAAACCCGCAATTAAATTTGTGTAAATCAGCCTGTATCCATGAATAAATAAAAACTCAATGGCAAGACTTTGCCGGTTAAAAAAAAAAAAAAAAAAAAAAAGAGATAAATAACAATAAAAACCAATGACCATCAAAAAGACATCACACATGAGATACACACGAATACATAATATCTAAAAGCACTAATCTTTAGAGGAGGGATCAGCAGGACTCTCTTATAGATAGGCTAGGATGAGTCAAACTGATAAATATGATCAAGTCAATTATCAAATACATTAGATTTATAATATAATACATCTGATTAAACAGATGCCTCAGGATAATATTGTGAGAGAAAATCCAAGATATAACTATCAAAACCAAGAAGAAAAAATAGAAACACAACAAACAAATTATACAAAAGGAGATACTATAAAAAAGCAACATGAAATTCAAAATAACATATTGGGTAAAATAACCTTGGAAACACAAAATCTCTTTCAAATCTTTACTAAAGGTGCTAATGAAGCCTAGGTGTATTAGTTTTCTATAACAAAAGCAACATGCCATAAGGAGTTCTATTAATCAATTAGCTTTTTGGTAACATAGTAACAGAGAGCATAGAGAAAATGAGTCTGTAAAATTGCTTTACTGAATCAAGTAATATGTTTTGATACTATACTAATAAAGTAGGCCTGTTTTACCTTAAAAAAAAAAAAAAAAAAAAAAAAAAAAAAACTATATAGTTTATAGACAAGGCATTTAAAGAGATATAAGTAGCCTTTATTAGTTGGGCAACTGAAGCAAGTAAAAATTTTGTATATTGCTTATTGTTATATATATAATTTATCTATAGTAGAAAGCTCTAAATTCTATAATTTAATTATGAGATTCAGATCTTATAGTTTGTGAAGTCTATATAGTTGTTGATATTTTTAAAGGATAAAGTTATTCAAAGGTTATTTTTCAACTAATTTTGTTTTTAATCTATATATAGAGTTGTATATTTCTATTGAATTTAATCTATTTGTATACCTATTTTGCTTGATTAATTGTTTTTATTTTTTTCTAAATATTTTTGGTAATCCCAAACCTTTTGAATTTGAAGATAATAAAATTATAATTTGATAGATATACAAAAAAAAAAAAAAACTCTTTCTCGAAAATCTCAAAATCTTAAAAATTTCCTTTTATGGTAACAACCCAAAGCCTCCAAGA
>CAJVPT010007289.1:0-10204 GCA_910592055.1 Acaulospora colombiana
CAAGATTCCACCAACAAACACACAGGATATAATCGATAAACTCTGTCAGAAAATGAGAGCAAACTTTAAAAAGAAGATCTGGAATACTCACTGTGCCAAAGTAATAGAATGGAAAAAGAAGTATAATATTACAGAAGAGAACAAAAAAAACAAGAGGCTCAAGTCCAGATCTAATGAACAGACTGAACAGGACCAAAAAGAACTACCATTATCTTCAAAGGACTCAAACCTGGAGGACATCAAAGAAATAGAAGAAAAGAAGTATACAGTGATTATTAAAGATTAGGTTTGTCATGGAATGAAGTGGTTTGGTTTTTAACTGCAAATAGAACTTAAAATGATCTACAGTAATAACCTGTAAGCAATGATTTTATTAATTAAAGAAATTATCCAAATTAGTAAAGAAGCTAGATATCATTCTCTAAGTTGCATTTGAAGAAATATTTTTTCAACAACGAGGGAGTCAGTATGTGAAAGTCACAACAACTTGTAAATATCTAGTATATATACAATAAAGACATGTTATGCTGACCTGACTATGGATTAAAAAAAAAATAATAATAATAATTGAAAAAAATATTTCAAAAATAGTTATTTTTAAAAACCTAAGCTTTTTAAAAAACCATGTATAAGATTAAAAAACTAATAGTTGGGTAATTTAAATTACAAAATTTTTTCTTTTCTTAAATTTTTCGAGCAATTATAAAGATTTAATAGATAAATATTAAGTTTTATAATTTCCAGACTATTTTAATCTAGTATCAACCTATTCGATTCACCTCTTAGAAATTAGATAAATATAGAGAACTAATATAGGGAAATATCAAGTTAGACTTCTAAAGTAATATATAAATTTTCTTAATTCAGACAAAAACAAATTAAGAGATTTATTCCTAATAACTTAAACAGGAGATACAAGACAATAGTGTCAAATTAAAGATAATTTTATTGTTAAATAAATCCTTGAGAAGTTTCTAGAGAAAGGATTTTTTTCCTTAAATACATAATTAAATTATATAATATTTTTTTTTAATGTATGGCTTACACTTTGCTTATTAGATATATATTGATTAGTATATACAAATTTATGTCTACAAATTTAACACTCTGTCTATCTAATTAAACTCACTAAAGGATTTTCCTACTATGTAGCTTATTGCCAAGTACTAATATATACTCGACTAATCTGCAAGGCTCTACCTGTCCCATAAAAATTTTGTTTTAAATAAGTAGATTGTGTTCCAGTTTATCCAATGGTAGCTAGCATGGGCTATGATTGTATTGATACCTAGAATGCATGATTTATATGTGTTCTCTTTCTTAATTATGGTTTGCCATATCTTTTTATCTTTTGCAGTGATATTGTATTCCTTTTCCTATAGTATAAAGTTATTACATCAGTGGTTTCATTTTTCTTGCTATATATTGAGAAGTCTGTTAACAATACTTTTGATGGTCTCTTTATGATGTTCTGCTGATATATGTTTTTTTATAGTTTTAATTAAGTTTATTGTGAAGGCTTTTCTTGCTATGGAGTTTTTAACTTTGTATATCCAAAGTTTAACTTGTTTGTTGAGTTTTTATTTAGGTTGTAATTTGTGAATGTGTTTGATCTACTACTGATTTCTTTATTTATTATTTACTGAAGTTCTTTGTAAATGTCTACTCCATTTCCTTTGCATATCATACAGTGTGTATTGATTTCTGGTTATTGATAGTTGAGACATTGGTTATCCCTATAGATACTTGCTACTCTTCTGTATAGTTTATCCTTGGTGGATAATTCTAAATTCCAGAGTATGTATCTGAAGAATCTACTATTGTGGTCCTCTCGATTAGTTGGTCCTGTTGTGAGTTTTGAGGATTATCTATAGATGAATAATTTTTTCTATGCAATATTATTTAATGTAGAGTTGCTATCAGTTATGACAAGGTTGCAATTAAAACTTTTTCAGTGGATATGTTTTGTTCTAATCAAATTTTTAATAAAAGTTGTAATTGTGTTATCTAATATATATTCATTCCATTATAAGTCAAAAAAAAAAAACTCTTTCTCACTCGCACCCAAATTTTTGAAAATTTCTTTTATGGTAACAACTCAAAACATCAAAGGAAAAATATAATGCTCACAAAAAGCTTCCGCAATGAATATGTTAGAAGGTTGACTAGGATGAGAGATCTGATAGTTAACTAAACAGGTGAAAGGATCCTTATAGGCAGTAACAAAATCTCTAAACCAATACTCAAAACCAAACTATAAACAAGTTCAACCCACTATCTGATATAAAAAAAATTTAAACACCGACAAAGAAGAAGAAAACAGAAAAAATAGCAAAGACTGATCAAGTTGACATCTAAAATCAATAAGAACTAGAGCTCGAAAATGAAGGATACAGTACCAGCATAATATAGGAAACAACTCAACAGATCTTTCAGTACCAACAGAGGAGATGACTATAGATAACAGACCTATTTCCCAATAACAGTCATATCAACAACAGCAATATCAAAAGAGAGAGAGAGGACCCCAAACAACACATTGGATATTACCAAGAATAGATTCAGTTATGATGAAAATGAAGGAACAAGAACCATATAGGCAAGCTATTCAGATACACAGGTAAACCCCAAGACATCAGACCAGGCAAAACCTTCATAGATCTGAAGAAAGTACCAGGACACACAATAGAAGAAAAAATCAATTATGTACAAAGTAAATTGGAGCATCTGTCAACCCTGAGACATATATATATAGAACAACTTATAGGCATAATTATGATCGTAGCTATCTTTGATAACTTTTACAAGATACTATCAGCATGCGAGATTAAGATTGCAACAATGATTCTTCCAATTTAGATTAGCTCCACAGATCAGCACCAGTGAAAGCAAAGCTTGATCCATCAGGATCTGGGACATTCCCAACCACTTCAAGAAAATAGATATCACCAACCTGTTTCAGGATAGGATGGTAATCAAGAATATAACCCTCCAACTAGCAGGACCAGTACAATCAGGTACAGTCCAGTTTAGCACAATAATTGCATATAAAGAACAAGTTCAAAAATAGGCACTCTATAAGGATACCTATTGCATGCAAACATATTCAATAGTTAGGACCTGCATGGTAAGAAAAAAAAGAAACCAGTATAGTGTGACACTAGCAAACCTCCCACAGGAAACTATAATAAAGGAATTACAAGAAATCATCAAATACATCAACATGCAAGATTGCTACTTCCCTCTAAATTATTTGGTCCATAATAATAAATTTGTAATTCTTTACTTTAAGAATGACCTGGACTTGAACAAAGCAAAGAATGCTAGTCTCAATCTCAACAATGTGGAACTGGTCTGGGTAGAAAAAGCCAAAAAACTCTAGTTTGCTGAGTTTAGGAAAGTATTAAAGAATTCAATCTAAGAGAAGTAGTAAACAGACAAAACTGGTAAAACTGGTTACTGAAAATAAGCTGAAACCAGAAGATGTGAGAACAGAAATGAAGGCCTTAATGAAAACCATTCCTGATGAATATAAACTAAGCGTGAACAAAGTTTTTTCAAGTGATATAAATAAAAAAATATTACAAAAGTTGATACTTGAATTAATAAGATCTATGGCCTCATATTTTAATCCTTTATAAAAGCAAATAAATGAATGATTAGACACTTTACATCACTATTAGAAAGGAAGATATTGGAAGGCAGAAACTGGAAAACTGGAAGCAGACAATCATCACTTATATGCAAATAGCTGATTAAACAAAGTAAGATTAATAATATTCTGTATTTATACTATCTTCAAGTATTAATTTTTAATGAATAATTAAGAAAAGGACATGAAGAATTAAAAGTGCACAGTCAATTATTAAATAAAGATCAAAGAAAGTTGCTAAATATTAAAATAAATTAATTGATGTAATTAAAGAAACAAAGGTACATTTACCTGAAGAAAGTAATACTGATCCAAGAAATCTTACTAAAAGAAGAATAAATATATATAATTATAGTTGATGTTCTGAAGAGGTATTTTTTGCCAAAATATTATATGCTGAATAGTTACAATATTAATCATAATTACTTCTTATAGTTAAAGGATTTGTTGATATATTTGAATAAACATTTGAAATCAATTCAAGCATTCCAGCTGACTCATAAATGATATTATGATGATTCATATTTTTATAACATGATATCACTAGAAGGCTTGCTGAATTGGACATATAGTTTGGAAGAAATTTGAAATGTGAACAAGAAAAAGAGATAAAAAAAGAAAAAAAATTGACAGTTAAATTCAAAAATGAAAAATTACTGAATATGAGAAATTATTAATGTATTCAGAGAATGAAAAACAAATTAGAGAAAATACAAGAATGGGTGAAATTTGTGGAACAGTTAGATTAGAAGTGTCGTGGGCTATCCCAGCAAGTCCATCGCTAATCCGTAGCACCTCACGTAACCCAGACTTTTCAAGAATACTTACAAACGACACAAAGAAGAGAATGCCTATAAAGAACACTTAGGGAAGGCAGAGATGTGATAATTGACTTGGCTGGAGGTAAATGTCTCTTTATTACATACTGTTTCTTTGGTATATCATTAACTCTTATCTCTATTCTCAATGAGGGCTGTTTTTCCTAATACATTCAGCTCACCCTTTTTGGCATACATTGGTAAGCTATTTATACTTTTCTATCTAACTGTAATAAGTTTACCTAAGTCACCCGATGAAAACATGCTTTACACCTGAAAGTCAGATGACAACTGCTGAAATAGTCTTAGGAAACTATGGGTATTTTAATGAGACAAGCATCTTTTATTAAAGGCCGAAAAGATGTTGTCAAATAGGATTTCAAGATAATCAAGGATTTAGACCTCCAGCGTGAAACACTAATGATTTGCTAGAACATATGATATTTCAGATCACATGTCCTGACCACCGATCCCGAAGCTCCGAGGCGACGCGAGACCTGAATTACTAATAGTATATAGAGAGACACCAATAGATTTATAGTAATAGTGGTGTTTGCCATTCAGAGGAAACAAGAGGTATCATAGATATACTTGTTTAACATTGTGTTTCATTATGATTGTTTTATTATATTGTTCTTTATTTTATTTTATTTTTCTTTTTATTAATTACATGCATATGATCTTCTGGAAGAACCACTAAGATTATATGTATATTATTTCATGTATTTTTATTATATTTATTTATATGGGAAAAACATGTATTTAAAGACCGTATTTTTTCTTTACTGGTAACCCAGAGTTGTCTGCTCCTAGTTTATATTTAATAAAGTTTTCCTTTAACTAAGATATATGATGATGAAATGATTTTCTAACATTGTAAATGTTATAATAACAATGGCTATCTGCTTTATAATCGGCTATACTAACCCTAAGCTTTGCTAAACTTTCTATACTTTCCAGATACACACAGTTCTCTTATCAATATCCAAGCCTTATCTATAGTTTCTTACCTTGTGACACTCAATCTTTCATGCTAGACTTTTGGGTTTTTTGATTCTAGACCATTATGCATAATTGCATCACTCACGTGACCCATAATAGAAGTAAAAAGCAAAAAATCTTGAAAAATATTCAGTAGGGTAAAACCAATTAGGGCTAGTTTTTAAAGAGTCAAGTCAAGAACTTTAAAGAGAAAAGAAAAGCAAGTAGAAAAGAAGGAAGATAAAGAGGAAAATGACAAATAATTTAGTTAATTGAATTTGTAATTTTTTAATAAATTTCGTGAAATTTGAATTTTTTGCTGCAGTAGTTTTTTTAATGAATTTTTTTTCCGCAATAATTTTTTTGTCAAATTTTTTACTGCAGTATCAATTTTTTTTTTAATTTTTTGCCGCAATATTAATTTTTTTGTTGAATTTTTGTTGAGTATCAATTTTTTTGTCAAATTTTTGTTGCAAAAAAATTTTTTGCTGCAATATTGATGAATTTTGTACCAAAATTTTTTTTTGCAGAATGCCAATATTTTTTTTCATTTTTTTGCTAATATTTTTGATGCTGAGTGGCAGCAATCATAAATAATTCATTAATCTTTTTATTATTAATTTTTGTCAAATTCAACAATAATTTGGTAGCTGAATAATATAATTTTGACTAGTGTAAAGGTTGCCTTATATTTATTTCTTGTGAATTTGAAATGCAACTCTTGATACTCTTCCACATCTTAATATTTACTGATAATATGAGAAGATATTATACATTGTTTTTGATTCTTGTACTATCTTTGAGCTTAGAATTGTTAAAGAGGCAGTCTTTATACTTGAATAATGATGATGTCTAGTAATTTTTGATCATATAGTTGGCTAGGATAAATTGACTATTAAGGACTCTCTTTTTCTTTGTTATTACTATTACCATGCCTTTTTTTGTAGCTAGCTATTTAATTATCACTGTTGCTAGTATATGATTATCAGTATATTGAATCAGAAGCTATTAACTATAGAACCATCAACTCTATTATCTCTTAGAGATATCACTCCTTCTCTATATCCCTTTGTAGATTATCTGACTTATTTATCAGTTTTTTTAGCTCTCTATATCAGAGGGGATCCTACCTTATTTGTTTAGTCTGGCTCTCACCAGTTATCAAAAAAAGAAATCTTATTTTGTTATTATTAAGCAATTAATTAAAAAATAATATGCCTCTGTATCTAAATGAGTTTTTATGTTTGTTGTGCCAGTCCTTTAAAACTATTTTTCTGATTGCCCTCCCTTTATTCTTGATTGTTTTTTCAAACCATGTATATTTAGCTAAGGCTATTATAATTCTCTAAAGCTTCAGTATGTTCAGGATCTCATTTGTTCGATTTTTCTTTTTTTTTAACAGAAAAGGTAGCCTATCTGTTAAGATTAATGTAATGAATTAATATTCATTAAGTCTGATTTGTATAGTTACTTCACTTAGATTGTAGTTGTTTAATCTTGATGTAAGTTTTTTTTATATATAAGAATCTGCCTATCCATAAATTGAAGAATTTATACCCAAAGTCAATATAGAGAATGTAGTTTGGAGTTGTTAAGACTAACCCCAATATGTTTTGAAAACCTTGTTTATTTTATTACTAAGTCTATTATACTCTTTTTTTTTTAATATTATATCATTTAAAAGATTTCAATTGTTAAGATGAGTACATAATTAATTATATACAGTACATTGTCTGTTTATTTATATTTTTTTTTATACCAGGATTTTGATGATTGTTTCTACCTTACCTTCAATTATGTTCTTCTGACAAATTTTCTTTTCATTTTCTGATATCCATACTTCTAGAATCCTTATTGCTTCCTTTTTTTATAGTGATATAATTTGTGTTTTATTTATTGTAACACCCATTTTCCAGTATTCTTTGCTTGTATTGATGTAAATTAGTACTGGTTTCTTATTATTGACCCATATGTCATTTATCTTTAGAAATTTAGTTGCTTTATCTACAATGGCCTACATTCTAACTTGACTGTTTATAAACCATATCATATTATCTATATATGTTATTGCTGTAATGGTTGCCATTTTCACCTCCTTTCTTATTATTTTTATCAGGTTTGATAGTGTAAGACCATGATATACCTTTGTTTCTATCATATATCCTATATCTTTATTCTCAATCTCTTGCAATAAGAGATTATAAAAGATTCTTCATAACAAAAGGGAATAGTATTCTCTTGATCAATTCCATCCTGTATCAAGTATTTATTTATAAGTTCATGTGCTATAATTATTCTATTGTTTTTATCAACAGTGTATTTTTCAAAATTCTGATTATATTTTCTAATATGTAAATTCTTTTAAGTGATTGGATCATTATGTTTCTATTAATAGAGTCATACACTTTATTGATATCTTGCTGAAGATTTAGACTTTCTTTTTAGACTCTAGCTTCTCCCATAATGTTGTTCAATATGTGAATTGATTCTTGAATACTTCCTTCTAGAAGTTCTATCCAGATATTATTGTATAATATTTTATGTTTAGTATATGTTTCTGAAAAAAAAAAAAAAAAAAAAAAAAACTCTTTCCTAAAAATCTCAAAAACAGAAAAAATTTCCTTATAAGGTAAAAACTAAAAATGAACTCGTCCTAGCTACATAGTAGCATACAAGCAAAGATGGCCACCACCAGGCAACTCAGAAGCAAAGAAAGACAAACAACACCAGAATATAACATTGACAGAATTAGCAAGAACAATGGTAGAATCCTTAAACCTAAATGACAACCCCAACAGCGCAGCTCAGGCCACTCCTCTCGGAACCAGAACAGCAATCACTAAAAAAATGCTCGAGAAAGGAAAAGAAACGATCCAAGTAACAAAACCAGGCAAAAAAAGTGAGCCTCCAATAGTCAACGAAGTAGAGATAGAGACAGAGAACACAAGCCAGACAATTCCCTCAGCAATGACACCCCGGACAAACAGGTCACTATCCCCCACCACAATGTGTGAATCGGAAAGCCAAACCATAACAGAACAACAGACTTCAGATCACCAGCCCAATATAATCAGTTAAGCAAGATATAGCTATGACCAAGACAGACAGACTAAAAGGAAGGACCCAAGGGAAGCGCAAGAACACCGGGCCTCACTCACACCAGGAAAAGCCATTTTGGACCCAGAATTAATACCGGGACAAACACCTGCAGAGAAAATCGAATTCATCAGACAAAAAATGGGACATCTTCAGTCACTGAAACACATACGATACGAAGCCCCAACTGGTTATTCCAAAATAGCAATCATCATAACTAATCAGGAAGATCTGGACAAGGCATATGAGATCACCATTACAGACAATGAAGCTACCAAATTCAGAAGGATTGCACATCTAGACTCACACGATAGCAAGTCCCGCACCATCAGAGTATGAAACATCCCCCAATACTTCACCAAAACAGATCTTGCAGACTTCTTCGATATCAAATTGGTATCGACTACATCATTATCTGAAGAGCAGGTCCCTTCCAGTCGGCCAACATTATGTTCACAAACACATCAGACTATGTGGAAATTAGCTGAGAATAGAGCATAGAACGTGGATTCCACTTCTGTAGGATTTTTTCCTTCTACAGAACACATGAAGTCAAACAAGAAAGAGAATGATTCAGCGCAACTCTTGCTAAACTTCACAAGAACACCACAGCCTCAGACTTAGTGGTAATAATCACTAGCATGAAAGCAAAATCATGTTATATCCCTCGGGACAACAACAATCAGGCAAAAAGACTAGCCATCTTGACCTTCGAAACACAGGAAGAACTTCAAGCAGCTAAGTCAACTACACCACTAATCCGTGAAGCCCAGACACAATGGGTTGACTGAAAAACTAGACTCTGTCCCATCTGCAGTTCTTCGGAACACAACCTGCACTCTTGTCCAGAAAAACCAGAAACTATACCACCAAAGCAATACAGTAACTGCTCCAATAACATAAGATCTCCCCCAAAGAACAATACCACATCTCTCACGAACCGAAAACAACAAGGCTCAAGCCATACCAACAATCCTAAAAGCTATGTCAACATTGTCAAATTCGGAGAAAACACGAGAGACCACCCTGCAGAGCGAGACCTGTATACACTACTCCTCTCACTCCAATATGAACTCTGACAAGTCAAGAAATCCCTTCAAGATCTAGATGAAAGAGTTGATGCACTAGAACAAGAATGCACTAACAGATACCCGGAGAGCATAGATGAACTCATGGAAGAACTAGAGAAAGACCCAGCAACAAACAAGCTTATGCCAGTAGGTACCCCAGAAATCAGCATTCAGGACATCAAAGCGTCACAAGAGGTGTACCAAAAACAACTCAATAAAATGAGCTCCACTATGGAGGAAACCATCAGCTTGTTCAAACTCACATAACAGGACAGTGCTCCAGCCCCCAACGCATCTCAATAATATGACAGAGGGAAAAATAGAAAAACTCCTCAAGAGGGTAGGAATGAACATAAACAACAACTTCAACATACCACCTATACACCTTCCCCAATTACTTAATCTCCTCAATACACCAAATATCAACAACAACACAGCAGATAAATGGAAAATCGGTACAATCAATGTCAGAGGTATAAATGAAGAAAATAAGCAAATCGCTCTCACAATATTTGCAAAAGAAGAACAATTTGATATAATAGGAATCACAGAGACTTGGCTACTACACAACCACAACTGGACAAGAG